>JAKSZP010007970.1:0-214731 GCA_022478985.1 Massospora cicadina | reverse complement strand
CAAACAACTTACGCTCACGGTGCCAAAGCCCTCGTTGAAATCAAAGGCGGCAATGGGGAGGTGGTGCTGGGATGGCGACCTGGGCTCCACTTGCGACGGCTGGGAGCTGGTTTCGGTATCGGAAGGGTAGGTGTCGAGGCCATCGGTGGGCACCCTTAGGGCAAAGGGGTTGGTCTGGCCAGCTGCGGCTCGGGGGACGAGGAGGTTGGCGGGGAGGTAGGCCAGGGCCTGGGTGTCGGGGTGGCGTGCCAAAAACCAGTCGGGATTCGAGGTGTCGAGGATTTCCACCGCGGCGCCGGCCAAGAAGGGCTGCTCGCCGCCATCCACCGCCGCAGAAAAGTCATCCTGCAACTCAAACCACACCGGCGAGGGCTTCAAAGTCCAGGTACCCGCTCGGGATCCAACGCGCATCGGGTGCGGATCCGTCGACGTAGCCCAAGCACCACCCTGGTGCCTCGGATGGCTCCCCGACAACGAGTACCGTCTGGCCGGGAAAGATGGAGATGCCCTCGCCGTCAAATTCGTAAAGCACAGTCGCCCGAAGCGGCGTTTCTGAAGCAACCTCCTCCCTCAGGGTTTGGGGAGGCATCTCAACCGACGTCAGTGAGGAGGCAGAAGGTCGAGGTGGTGAAGCATTCAAAGAGGTTTGAGCTGAGAGTTCTTTGGGATCCATCTTCTGATCCCCCGCTCTTGTGAAGCAGAAACTGGCTCCGGGAAGCAGAAACTTGATGGTTCCTCGATGCCCTTCTGATCGGCCTCTTCAACCGACGTCAGTGAGGAGGCAGAAGGTCGAGGTGGTGAAGCATTCAAAGAGGTTTGAGCTGAGAAGGGATCGCAGAAACTGGCTCCGGGCTTGATGGTTCCTCGATGCCCTTCTGATCGGCCTCTTCAACACACGTCATTTCGTTTCAGAAGGTCGATGTGAGCATTCAAAGAGGTTTGGCGTTTTTGGGATCCATCTGCCCCCGCTCTTGTGAAGCAGAAACTGGCTCCGGGCTTGATGGTTCATGCCCTGATCGGCCTCTTCAACCGAATCGGAGTTTGAAATTCAAAGAGGTTTGAGCATTCGGGATCCATCTGCCCCCGCTCTTGTGAAGCAGAAAACTGGCTCCGGGCAGGTTGAGTTCTGATCGGCCTCTCGGATTTCGTTTCCAGGTCATGTCAGCATTGGGTGTGGCAGTACCGGTTGACTTCACAATCCAGGTTCCCAACCCAGTACCGGTTGACTTCAAATCGGTTCCCAGAGGCTTAGTTTAGCCCAGCAACATCTTCCGGATTGGCGCGTTCCGGACTGGCGCGTAGGTTGGTTGGTTGCGGAAGGTTCGAAGGCTCATCCTGGGCAGAGGGGGGCGCGTGGAGGGCGCGAGAAGGTGATGGGGCGGATTTGGGGGTCGAGGGGGGCCGCTTGAGGCTGGACCGATGCTTAGGCTTGGGGGGTTCAGCGGGCGCGCCAACTTGAAGTTTCTCCAGAGCTTGAAGGCGCGCGAGACGGGCGGCGGCGCGAATCTCGCCGATGCTAGGCCCCAGTTGCTGCTCCGTTTGCCGCCGCCGCTCCTCCTTAGAGACTGTAATGCAGGGTACTTGAAATTTCCCATGTACCGAACCGGCTGGTTGATGGTTGGAGCTCGCAGGGGCGACGGCGCGAACGTCGCCGATGCTGGACCCCAGTGGCTGCTCCTCCCTAGAGACGGTAACGCTGGGCATCTGAGATGACTTTTGCACCGAACCGATTGGTTGACGCTTAGGGCTTACAGGAGCGGCGGCTTGGGACCTTTCCATGCTGCGAGCCTTTGCTCTGGCTAGGCGTGTCGCTTGGGCGATGAGATGAAGCGCCTCCTGTTCGACCGGTGGAGGGGCTTTCGAAGCTTCATGCTGGGGGGTCGCTTGAGGCGGCTTGTGGGGTTTCTCGTGTGGAATGGGCGGTGGAATCTTTGGTTTCGTCCGCACAACCAGTGGGGAAGGTTTCCTGTGGGGCACGGGCGGCGGAACCTTTGGTTTCGTCCGCATAACCGGCGGGGAAGGTTTCCTGTGGGGCATGGGCGGCGGAACCTTTGGCTTCACGCTAGCCACCGGGGCAGGGGCGGCAAGGGGATCGACCTGCGTTGCCGAAGGAGGCAGCGTGGTGGCGGGGTTGATCTTGGGTGGTGAAAGGCTTTCTAAGAAGCATCGAAGTTCATGGGTGGAGGCGCCCTTCCCCACAAACCATTTCTCAGTTTCTTTGTTGAGGGTTTGAAGGGTGTGGACCTTGGCTCGGTAGAGGGCCGCCTGCTCTACGAACCGGGATTTCAGGTCTCTAAGTTCCCCCAAAGTTGGGTGGGCGACATCGTTTGCCAACAACTCGCTTTCCAGGTCGCGCCTGTAGGCTTCAAGCCGCAGCTGGGCGTCAGCGGGGATGGGGGCTTTCATTTGGAGAGCCTGCAGCCGCTGCTGGAGCATGAGGGCCGCCTTTTGGGAGATCGAATCGGTGCCGAGATCGAATTCGAGGAGGTTGTTCGATGGCGTCGCTGGGCTATACCCGTGCTGTTCGGCATCCTCGATCGAGAACAGCTCCACCCGAGCCGCTTTGATTCGGGCGTCGATTTGCGCAATTTGGCCCATAAATTCACCCGATGAGCTTTGAGCTTCCAACTCGTCTAAACGCTTGAGCTCACAGGCAAACCTACTTTGAGCAGCGCCAATTAAGGGCAGCCATTCTGCGACTGCGTTGTACCGCTCTCTGGTAACTTGCCATTCCGTTTCCGAGACGGGGGCCGCATTGGGCTTGAAGGGATCATCCTTTTCGCCCTTTGGTACCTTGGAGGAAGCCCCCGCCTTGCCTGGTAACCGGTCGGGTGCCAGCTCCGGGGAAGATGTTGTGGAAGGGGTGACCCGCCAGTTTCTGAAAGATCAGATGCAGGGCGATGGCAAACCGATCGACATCCAGCTGGCCTGAGCGCTTAGTATCAGCCAGGTTCCATATCTGAAAGAGGATAGGCGTCGGGAGCCCCGACTGAGCAAACAGGTCCCTAGCCTGGTTGGCTTGAAGGTAAGCTTGGTTTGTCTGCCCCGCAAAGACTTGGCGGTATTTGGTGTACTCCTCCTCGCTCATGCGCCACGGCGTGCCTCTAAGCTCCCCGGTCCCATTCATACCAGGCGATGCGTTATCTAAAATGATCTTTAATTACAACCAATCCAAACTAAGCCAGATTAAAAGGATTCGAGGGCGCAAATTATTACCAACCCAACCCTAATTTAAGGTATCAACTCCACCCCAACTGTATTTAACCTGGCCCACCAAAGATCCGGCCTGAGAAGAATGCCAAACTGGGTTTAAAAAGATCAACGATAAGCGAAGCTAGTTGCCTTTACAACTATGTTCCAATTCGCAGCCAAGTTAGCTAAACTGAACAACCCATAAGCTTTAGAAGCAGTTTGCTTGACCCCACAAGCTTAAATCCAACAAAGCTTTACCCAACTTGATAAATCTACCTGCCGCTCCATAGATTACGACCCGGATGGCGCAGGCTAACCTCGCCAGGAATACCAACCAAACTTCACGTTAGATTGACACCACTACTGGCCACTTAGATCAAACGTTAATAAAAATACTCTATCAACCAAAGCTGGTGGCCAAAATACCAACTTCAACGCATGGCCCAGCTTGACGCCACTAGCAAAATAATCCAAGGTGAACATCTCGACATGCAACCGCCTTAAAAACAACCCAATAACCCGTACCAACCTTAAACCACCTGAACCGAGGTTAACTTTGCTTTACTGAAGTGGTTATAACTGCAAGCAGCTCAAAATTGCGCCCATTATCTATCAAAAGATTAAACTCGATGCCGTTCAAAATCACACCCCCGCATGTCTCAGCTTAGCCGCCCGCCCAATTAAAAGGGCCACTAGGCCAAAGTCATACCTCATCGGGAAAACGCTTATCCCAAAGCCCCGGAAAATTTACCACCCAAACGCGTAAAAGATAAGCGAAGGTGTTTATCGTGCCGTTATAGAAATCGACCCTCCAACCAAACAAGTTAAATCAACTCACCCATAAACTTAACGTGGTTAAATTAGGCAACCCGGGTGTTTACCCTCTGAGATGGGGATGGTTCGAAATGGTTAAAAGTTAAAAAGTTTACCCCCTGAGATGGGGATGGTTCGAAATGGTTAAAAGTTAAACAGGGCGAGGTCGACCAGCTAAAAGGTGTGGCGTCCCCTTATCTGGGACTGAATCAAGAAAGATGGAACTGTAAAGGGTTGATTGGAAAACGGGGGTCGAGTGTCAGATAGGAGGTGGGTTCGATTGGGGTGATTGTAAAATACTCTCTTACCAATCCGATCGGCCGATTCGAATTAGGTTGTTAGGGTGGTTAAATCCGTCGTAGGTTGAGCATGCACGCACAGCAATTTCACCGAAATCGATAACCCCAGCTTGGATCCGTTTAAAATCTGAAACCTTCATAGATTCGAATATTTTGGTTATTCGAAATAGGAGATAGATTCGAGTATAGCGGGGTTCGCTTCACATCTTAATTTTTGTTTCAGCTGATTAAACCCAACCCTCGTTGCTTTATCCTTCTCTTTTTTAGCACTAGTGGTGCCCAACCCAAAAGGGGGAGCCGCCACGCATTTCTGCTTTATCCTTCTCAGTACCAACAGAAGAGTAATTAGTACGGCGAAAACCCCCCCCATATCTTTTAAACCATTAATAAATACAAACTCACAGATAGCAAAAAGCCCAAATGTAAAAGTTTAATCTTAGTACTTGACCTCACTGAATTATTTGCTTGTCCTACCTCGAATAAACATATTCTTAGCTGCTCGTAAGGGTACATGTTGCTTATGCTTTTAGTTACAGCTGTCCTAATAACTTTTCAACAACTGCTTCGACATACTTTAAAATTGAATAGATATACGCGGTGAGCTTAAGAACGATATCATTTACTTTATTTTTCAAAAACCAAACTCAAACCCTACCGTTTTTATTCATCGCTTAAAAAGTTTAAAGCTTTGCTAAGTGCCGTTCAGCTTTTTCACGCGAAGGCTGGTTCTTAAAATTTTCGGGGGCCAGGAGCAGTAGGGAACGGAAGCCTTAAAGTTCTTTGGGATGGCACCGAAGGGTGGAATGGCTGTAGGGAGACAATGGCGGGACCCTTTCGCTCCTGCAGGGCCCAATCGTTGGCAACTATCCTTAATTATGGTAACCATGTGAAGAGCCATAAAATAAGTATAGATTTGATAGAGGAAAACATATGATAAATTCATTGGGTAGAAAATTATAATGTTTATAGGATGGCTTGGTACCTGTAGCAGATAGGTCACCTAAGTCCTCCTCATTCAGGATCTATACTCTTCATCCAGTAAGGAGGTCAAGTCATATCATCTCCTGGGATAGTTCCTGGATAGTTGACTTCCCATTGTTCCCGGGCCTCTGGGTCACAATCCTGGATACCTGAACAAGATATCAGGGGACGATTCCCAAACCCCGTTCATTAATTATTGAAATTTAAGGGCAGTGGCCTATTAATCAACAACCCAACCAATTCCTGAAGGCTCAATTCTGGAGGACGGTCAAAGAGTATGTTGATTCAGTTTATAGAATTTTTGGACCAACCTTCTATATAAACACCAATATCGCCCCCTTAGGATCCTGCTTTAGGGGGACATATAGGTGCAAGACTTAGCATGTATACAATTAACTAATGTGCCATGGACAGCATAGATGATAGTTTATTTGGAATTATCCCTATATGGCATGTGATAGGGCCCTGACCATGAGTTGTCCAACTAGTTAGATTACCTACTAGGGCGATGATGGTAGACCAGTACAAGATCTCCAATATCAAATGTGGGAAGAGCTGGTTGTCTAACATTATATTGCCTAGTCTCCTTTTTGGTTGTTGAGGCAAAACCTTGAGTGGTGAGTGGTTGTAATCTGATTATTTCATTGGCTAGCACCCTCATAGCTCAGCAGTCTTGGGAGAGATGGGGTCCAATAAGCGCTGGGCACTATTAAGCAGTTAAGGCTCTTTCCATATAGAGACTGATATAGAATATTTTAACAATCCAAGGATAGCTTATTCATTAAGCTTTTAAGGCAGATGGCAAGTTATGGTTCCATCACATGAGATCCAAGGTGGTCATCTTATGGGTAATAGAAACTAAAGTACCATTTGCATGTTCTGCTCCCCACATTAGCCTTAGGGATATAGGGGGCAGTAAATTGCTGTTAGTATCAAATAAGGAGGTTAGCTATTGAACAACTTGGGACATAAGGTTCAACCTATTGTCCAAGCGTAAAACCCTTGGGCACCCATGTTGGGTGAAAATGGGGTGAAACAGAAATAACTTGGTAGCCTTATCAGTAGCAGCATGAGCAAAAATGGCCTCAACCTAATTAGTGAGTTGGTCTATAGCAAGTAGAACATAGTGATGACTGTGGAGGCCCATGGGTAGGGGCTTTACAATATCCACACTAACAACACTAAAAGGTGAAGAAGGAGCTACGGCCTCACGCTGATAGTAAGGGATTGGCCAATCCTGAGTCCTGCATGTTAAACAGGCATCCAATACTTCATAAATAATCTCAAGCATTTGGTCCCAATATCACCTGTTTTATCAGATACTTGTAGGGTTTCTTAACTGCTCCATGTCCCACGTTTAACAGCTCATTGAGAATGATTTTGGTTTAAGGAAGGGTTGTATATAAAGTAGCCACTATCCACTGATTAGTTTATACTGCATGACATCATGTATCTGGAAGTTTTCAGACATTGTTCATAGTGCCTTCACAGTTTCTGGGGCTTCCAATTACCAATGGTCCAGTCAGCTTATTAAATTATGCAAGCAATCTTATTTGGGCAAATAATACTGCTAAAGTTGCCATCCTAGATAACCCACCCATGTTTTGATGGGTTGGAACATCTCAGAGTATGATGGTAAAGTTATAACTTATTAGCTGAAGGGATTGCCTGACTAATTGACCGTCAGGATCCTTCAAGCAAGGATCCATATCACACCCATAAATTTAGATTGGCAATCCACCCCTTTCAATCAAAAAATGGGGAATGGTCATGAGCTCTTACATTAGAAAAAATAGCAGCTTTAGAAATACCCTTGACGAGTGAATGGTTTCAGCTGAGGCCCCACATCTCAATTTATTAACAAGTTGATGAGCAGAAGGGAATGATTAGCTGTGAAGCTTGATTTGACCAAAGTTTACATCACTAAATTGGGAAAAGTTTGAGATAAAATCTGAGCACAATGGCCACTGATTAATATTAAAGTCCTGACTTAAGCGCCAACACAGAAATCAATCCAGTAAACTTCCTTCAAAGGTAATTAAAATTATGTTAGGAAAATTGAGAGATATGCAATTATGCTGGAACCCTGATGGAAGAAAGAGTTTGGCATAAGAAACTGCAAAGTGGTGTACCTGCAAAGTTTGAGCTGAGTCATGGCGCAAAAGTCCTGGCTTTTTTATAAGATTTACACGTCCTGTTTTAAGAAATAGTCTCCAGCCCCAGCCCCTCAATTCCCTCCAACTATATAACCCCAGTGCTCTGCTGATGGGCAAATGCTGGGTTATTTCTAAATCCTTATTAAACCTTTAATTTCGCCAAAACTACCTTAAGATTTTATAAATATTCAACTATTCTGGCTTGCTCCAAAGGAACCACTCCAACCAATGGAGGGACCGCACTCATTTGTACCAGTAATGATTATGAATGTCACATTAATTATTTATGACATAGCCTCCATCAGCGCGTAAATCCTCATTAATTGTCCCCTAAAAGTTTTTTATGATGCCCCTGATCAGGAGAAATATCCAGAGTATCAAGATAAGCGGAATGATCAATCATTCAATCTAATCCACCACAATTATAAAGCAAATGAAGACTCTAATTCAGTGGTTACTAATAGGGAAATTTTTGGAATTAACCTGAGGAAACGATTGCCAACTCTCATTATCAGGTGCAAGCTCAAATGAGTCAGGGGTATGGCCTGAAGGCAAATCAAGATGAGTATATTGATCTATTATTCAATCTAATCTGCTGCAATTGTAGAGAAAATTTGAACACTGATTTGGCAGACATTATTCCAGAAAAAAATGTTAGGATTGGACTCAACAAAACAATTTTTACCCCTAATTATCAAGCGCATGTATAAATAAGTCAGAGTATAATTTGAATGCAAATTGCAGATGGGCGGAACTGTCACATATTGCTAACCTAGGCAATTTGACTCCATTGCATGAAGCGTGGTCAAGATTACTGCCAACAATAAGTCTGGTGGTTGGGGGAAATGATGTTCATAGACCAATAATTTCCGCATTCATCACTATGTGGCTCTTATTTTCAATCATCAGTATGGCAATGTTGTGTGGATTGCGGATTCTAATGTGGGTATTGGAGTACCCCTGATGGAAGTCAAGTCTTTCTGTAATGATTGAATTAGATCAATATTGCATTTTGAAACAGGTTTAGACTTTCCAAATCCTGAGTAAAATCGTTCAAAAGGATTTTCTGGTTTGTTTGGGTTTGGGCGCTGTATTGTGCCTCACCTAGGATATCCTTTAGGATTGTAAGAACCTAATTAATGGTTCAAGCGAGGCCCCCAAAAGGGCAACCATAAAAGGTCGCGCCTGCAGATTCTGAAGCCCACTTTGGAATTGTTTCCCCTATGTTTTCCCCTCCCTGAGGAGCGAATTCAGATCCACCCCTCAGACAACTCTACTTGGTGGTCCTTTTATTTGAGAATAAGATAAAGGTTGTTTTGGGGTTTGCTAACCACCTCACTTACCTTTCATCTTTTGGTTTCTTTTGAGGGAGCAATAATGTAGTTGGACAATAAAACTACTATTTAGCTTTGCAACCAACTTCAAGTTAGAATCAATTGGCGCAGTCAGTTAGTGCCAAATCTAATTGCAACCATGTCACTTGGAAAATGGGGATTTTCCGACTGTTACATAATTCCAAAGTCAAATGTGCTTTCTGCATTCCATTGATCCCCACCTTGGATGACCTCAGTGGTCATATTAAGTCTGGGTTGTCAAGTAACACACAATGGTGGGAGCTGGTAAAAGATGGCTAAACCTGGACCTGAAGCAATCATTAGTAGATAATATCAGTGAGTCCTCCCCCTCACCAGAGATTCAGTTTGCACCAAGGGGATTTGTCCCAGCAGGGCTCACTCATCAACAGACGGTCCACCCTGCAAGGGGACAGCCATCCAATTGCGCTGGAATGCGCACCCCTCTCATGGTTCTGTTGGATAGAGCTCCTTCATGGGTGAGATGGGGAGATCATTGCCAATGGAAGCATGGGAAGGGAGCCCACCCCAGCTGAGTTCTGGGCATGCTACCTCATGCTGAGTGGGGTGATTTCAGCATCCCAGTCCCAACCTGCCCTCGCCATTTGTCTTTCCCTACAAGGGGCCTGGAATTTCACTGGGTGAATTTTCCTGGGGCTCAAGGTAACTTGCCTCAGGAAGCCCTCATTGTGGCGGCCTCCCACATTAAGGCCCCCTCTTCTGGGGGGTCCTTCTCTATTGATGGTAATGTAATGATCAGATTAGTCTAATCGTTGCATTTTAACTTGAAATTCGGATTTTCTGAATCCTAAGTCAAATCTTTTAAGAAGACTTTTTGTTTAGTTGGGTTTGGGCGCTGTATTATGCCTCACCTAAGCCATTCTTTAGGCTTGTAAGAGCCTACTTTATGGTTCTGGAGACGCCCCCAAAAGGGCAACCATAGAGGATTGCGCCTGAAGTTCTGAAGCCCACTTTGGAATTGTTTTCCCTAAGTTTCTCCTCCCCTGAGGAGCGAGATCAGATCCACTCCTAAGACAACTCTACTTGGTGGTATTTTTATTTGAGAACAAAAATAAAGGTTATTTTCTGGGTTGCTTGCCAACACGCTTACCTGTTCATCTTTTGGGTTAATTTTAAAGGAATCTTTATGTAGTTGCATCAATCCAACTACTATTCAGCTTTGCAACCAACTTTGAGTTAAAATATTTTGGTACTATCATTTAGCGACAGATCTACTTGCAGCCATGGCACTTGAAAACTTGGGGGTTTTCAATTGTTACACTTTCTTTGGCATGGAATTTTTCTGACATTTCATTTGTTGAACCACTTTAGGGATATCTGTGTTGAGATGATAAAAAAGGTTCTTATATAAGTAGGTTGGAAGTTTTTAACTACAATTATTATGGCCAAACATTCCTCTTGATGGTACTGCAGTTATTTTCAGCTTTGATAAAAATTGCTAAAGTAAGATATTGGTTAGTCTACTTTCTGCTCATTTAGTTGATTCAAGTTAGCCCCCATGGCCATGTCACTGGTTTGGTGAATAGTATGAAGGATTGATCAAAATTTGGATGAAATAAAACAGGCTGAGTGATTAGGGCTGTCCATAGGAGATTAAAGGCCTGGTCTTGTTCTGGATTCCATTCAAAAGGGACGTTCTTATGCAGCAGGTACGCCTGAGGTTTGGCAAGGTCAGCAAATTGTGTTATAAATTTCCTATAAAACCCCAGTATACCTTGGAACAACTGTATGTTCCTAAGACTCCAAGGAGGTGTCATTTGCTTTAAGCAATCTTGTTTGGTAAAGGCTGTATTCCTCGCTTGATGACTTGTGCCCCATGTTTTCCATTTCTGGCTAAAAGAATGAGAACTTGGAGGGCTTTATCTTCACTGATCTTACTAGCTGATTGAAAACCTGACAAAGGTGCTCTTGGTGGTTGTTGAAAGTTTTGTAGAAGACAGTAATATAGTTGAGGTATAATAGAATTAAGAACAACTTCAAGTTACCCAGGAGTCTGTGTATATCATCCAGGAATGTAGCAGGGGCATTACATGGCCCCTTCAGCATACAAGTTTGTTTAAATAGCCCTCATTTGCATTTAAGATGCAATTGTTTTAATGTTCAGAAGCTAATTTGATCAGCCATTACCAGCTGGCAAGATCCATCATAGAGAAGTACTAGACCTCAGCCAGGATCCATAGAGAGTCATTATTTCATAAAAGTTGATGTTGGGATTTTTGCCCATATTCCCAGCCTGCTATATTACCTGGTGTTGCTAGGGAAAAGTACTTAAAGCGAAGTGAATCAGAAATTGGTTGACCCAAATTTTGGAGGAACTATGTTTGGGGGATTTTGGGATATTCGCCAGGTCATATCCGCTGGGATCAATCTGGATGAATACCTAATATCTCATCGGGTGGAGCAGCCAATGAAATAGGGGCATCTGATAGTGATTAACTATCAGGTGTACTGATTGGGATCAGTTAGGTTTCATCACCGACTGATTGGGAATGTATGGTGAGTTGTGAGGCGAGTGATGCTATCTGCAACTAGTGAATTGATTGGTTGGTGAAGTGACCTGCCATATAGGGTAAAAAGTCCCATTACCTAAGCAGGTCGCTAGCCAATTATGGTTGGTTCGCTTGGATTGAGAGAAAAATGTTAGGGACATGTTTCTGACTCTTTCCATTTGAGGTCTCAAGGATGTCCAATGACAGAATCCTAGCCAGGATGGGGAAGACCATCGCTGCAAAGACGAGGAAGGGTGATTTAATGGCGATAGCTGCCATTTTTATTGATGAGGTGTCAACCGAGGGTTAGATGGCTGAATCCCCTATAAATTCCCTAGGATTCACTATAATAAAAGATAGATAAAAACAGGTACAGATTAATACATTAGAACATTATTAGTTTTATTGTAGATTTGGATATAGTTAGACTATCAGCATCCAGTGCGAAGTTCCATCTCAAGGATATTATTGCAGAAGGCAATAATTGGTAGACTCTCAGAGAGAAGAGTAGAGATCTGAGCGGGGATTTAGAGATGAAGGGAACCACGACTAAGGGATTGCTGCCAACTGTGTGTTGGGCTGAAGGAGACTGTCATCAGAGGACCTTGATGAAGATTGAGTGGACAGTAATATAGGGAACAAATCCCTATGAGTATGACTATCAAGTATTTAATCAGAAATACTGGCCAAAGCGTTGGGCCTGATAATAGTTCTAACTCAACTACAGATAATAGTCTCCATACTATTATCAGATAATATATTCTTTACAACGCAAGGTGCACAAAGAAATTGAACCTGTGCAGTAAAAATATTACTAGGGTTGACAACCAATAATCAACTCCTTAAGTAAATTTCTACAAGTTAGTGCTCGCTACAGGGGGTAGTTGAGTAGAAGAATTTATCAATAATGTCATACAAAGAAGATAATCCAATTTTGGAAATAAGATACTGAAGGTTTTAACGAAGATAAAACGTGAAGAGGATCACGTTCAGTGACATTCACCCAGCTTAACAGTGGAGCTTCAAGTGAAGAAGAATGAAGATACTCAAGTTCAGGGAAAAGGACTTGCAGCCTAGATATGGAACTATCTAGTGCTGCAAGGAAACCAGTTCCACCAGACATTTACTTGAGATGAAGAGTATCAGCAGGGCCAACTTGGGTTGGAATTGGGCCCGCTGTAAATAGTCCTAAGGAACAGCAGGATCAACTCAGGTTTAAATTGGATCCACTTTAAATAGTCCTGAGGAGAGAGTGTTTAGATGAGGCATTGGACAAAATAAGAAGCAATCAATCCGGAGAATTGGATTGCCATATTAATGAAGAGATGAAGTCAAAATAGGAAATGATTATCCAAAAATAGTGGAGGAAATCATTTGATTTAATAACACTCAATCACTGGTCAGAAGTTTCTGGAGACGAGTTCATTAATTCCAGAGAAATTGGATGAAGCTAACAAGGCCAGAATGACCTGTGTAATTAAGGATAGCCATGAAGGCTGAAAATCATTTTCAGAGGAAAAAATGAGCTGGACAATTGGACAAAACTGTTGGCTGATGAGATACAAAGATCCAAAAGCATCAGTTGCCGAATAAGAGATGAAATTAGGGCCTGCTGGACGAATTTCCATTCAGGATTAAAAGGCCTAATTCAGGAGAACTGCCCAAAGTTGGCAAGTATGGCCTATAAATGATAAGACAGTGCTGCTGGTCATATAGGGAGAAAGGTCAATACTAATTGGTAGTATTGAGCCTAAGAAAAAATAATTGCAATTTACCAGCGGACCTCTGAACCATTAAATGGTTATGTCCTGAGATTTTGGTCAAGTCCCAGAAGGGGACCACTGAACCAAATGGTTGGTTAAATCTTAAGAGGATAAGATTTTGAACCATGATAACTGGTAGGTTTAAGTACCCAGGACCCAGTTAAGATGAAGGGAAAGGAAGGACCTCTGAGCCTTTTTGTAGGTTGCAAGTCCCATTGCAAAAGAAAAATACAAAAAATATATAAAAGATTAAAATATCAATTTTATGGTCTATGAGTTCAGACCTAAGAAGCGACAAGAAATCCTGACAGCTGAATGGAGGAAATTCCACCCTCAATGAGATGAAATTATCAGCCAGGGTAGCTGAAAAGTATCAACTATTGGTTGATTAAGAGCAACTCGCTGATTTGTTGGAAGGCCAGCAAGAGGAGATGCTCAAATTATTGAAAAGTACCAAAGAAAATTTGCCCAAAAATGACCAGGAAATTGGGATACACATGAAGTGAATTGCAAGGTCAGTAATGGGGAAATCTGCCAATCAGGCAGAATTGAGATAATTCCATGATTTTGGGTCTCTCAAGCAAATGGGATTACCAGCTGGAGCGGCTGAAAGCATCAACCTATTGGTTGATCAAAAGCAGCTCACAGATCTGCAAGAAGGGCAGAAGGAAGAGATGCTTGAATTATTTGAAAAATATTGGGAAGTATTCGCTCAGGACAACCACAATTTGGGATGCACACAAGGCGTAATTCACAAGGTTGACACCAAGGAAAATCTATCGATAAGGATGAGACCAATCCAAAGATCAAAAGCCACCAAAGCAGTAGTGGAAGATGAGATCAGTAAACTAGTAAAGCATGGCTTCTAGTTCCATTGTCAAGTCCCTGGGCAAGCGCGATTCTGATCATAAAGAAAAAAGATGGATCAAATTGGGTAGTGATTGACTATTGGAGGCTGAATAAATTTATGAAGAAGGATTCATATCCCCTACTGAAAATTGATGATACTCTGGATCGATTAGGAGAAGTGAAGTATTTCTCCGCGATGGACCTAATCTTAGGATACTGGCAGATCGACTTGCCAGAAGAAGACCAAGAAAAATGTGCGATTATCACCGCACAGGGGTTATACCAGCTGACTAGGATGCCCCAGGGTCTTCATAATGCGCCCACGACGTTTCAGAGGGCCATGGACATGATATTGAGCGACCTGAAGTTGTCATGCATCCTGGTATATCTAGACGATATCAATGTGTTCAGTAGAACCTTTACTGATCTCCTGCACCACTTGGAGGAAGTTTTTAAAAGACTGTCTGCGGCTAACATGAAGATCAAGCCACGAAAGTGCCACTTCTTTAAAAAGGAGCTTGAATACTTGGGATTTGCGATTAACGCAAATGGATTGCAGCTGTAACTCCAGAAGATAGCAGCTATTGAGCGCATGACTGTGCCAAAGAGTGTCCAAGACATCCAAGTATTCCTTGGGATGGTCAGACACTACAGAAGATTTATTTGGGACTTCGCCTGAATAGCTGAGCCTTTGTTTCATTTATTGAAGGATCCAAAAAAAGGATTTGTATGAAATGAAGAGGCCCAGGTCTCCTTTAATGAATCACGCCAGTATCTGATAAATTTGCCAGTTCTGAAATATCCAAATTTTGATAAGGAGTTTATCATTCAAACTGATGCTTCATTGATGGCGATTGGCGCTGTACTGAACCATGTAGATTAACTTGAGTTTGAACATCCAGTGGCATATGTGAGCCAGACACTCTCAGCTTCTGAGAGGAATTATAGCGTAACTGAGTGTGAATACCTTGCAGTCATTTACACCTGTAAGCAATTTTGGGTGTATGTCTATGGAACGCACTTTAAGGTGGTGACGGACCACTCTTCGCTGCATTGGCTGCACAATTTATGGGAACCTGAAGGATGACTGGCCTGATGGGCACTTAAGCTTAAGGCTTATGATTATGAGATAGTCCACCGAGCGGGGGCTTCTCACTAGAATGCGGATGGCTTATTGCAGTTACCAATGGTCCAGTTGGTATATCTGCAGGTGGATGAGGTATTTTAGAGAATGGTCGAAGGAAGAATTGAGGACGATCCTTGAAAAATCCAAGGTGCGCTTTGAAAAGTAATATAAAACACTGAGATCATGGATGGACACATATTGAAGATGATAAATGGGAAACATTTATTATTTTTGAAACTGTTGGAAAGTGCAGCAATAGTTCAAGCAGCTCATAAGGTTGTTGGGCATGGAGGCCTGAGAAAAACAACTGACCATATTCTTCAGTATTATTACTGGGAATCAATTAACTATGATGTCGCAGATCATTTGGCTTGTTGCGTGGAATGCCAACTGCATAAACCAAATAAGAATACAACTGGATACTAACTGGTCTGACCTGGATTTGCATGGCACATGGTGTCCATTGACGTGATGGGACCACTGGCAATGAGCACAGGAGGAGTCAAATGCATCATAGTAGCAATTGACCATCTGACAAGATGGGTCTAAACAAAAGCCCTAACTAGAGTTGATGCTACCAGTACTGCGAGATTAATCCTGGATCAAGTAGTATACTGGCATGGATGTCCACAAGTTATACTGAGCGATAATGGGACCAACTTCACATCTCATGTGATCCTGAGGCCAAACAAAATAATGGGGATCTGGGGAGTCATGTCAGTACCATACCAGCCAGAGATGAACGGACTGGTAGAATGGGTCAATGGGACGCTGGCCATGATGCTGAGGAAGCTAGTTGCAGGGAGAACTTCTGTGCGGGGAACATACCTGAGTTCAGTAATGTTCGCCTACAATATTAGTCAATATATGGCAACGGGAAAGACACCGTTTGAATTACTTTATGGGAGGAAGGCCACATTACTGCCAATATTATATTTGGTAGTAGAACCTACATCGGGGATGAGTACTGAACAATACCTAAACTGACTGATGAGTATCCTGATCAATATGAAATTGCAAGCATTTGATACAACCTTAAAGAAAAGGGTACAAGCGAAATTGACAGATGATAAAGAATCGACTGCCATTAGAAAAAATATCGAATAGGAGAAAGAGTTTGCCTATTGCAATATGCATGGTTTTGGATGAAGAAACAAATTGGATGCATTATGGTCAGGTCCATTTGAAGTAATTGCCAAGATGACAACCGATGCTTACTCCATCAAGAGTCTCTTGGATGGAAGAGTAGTAAATCAAGTCCACGCTAAGTATCTAAAGCATTGGATTGAAGAAAAAAAAAGAGTTCCCAAAGGGCTAATGAACCATTAAGTTGGTCATGTCCTGATGATTAGGTCAAGTCCAAAAAAAGGACCTCTGAACCAATCTAGATGGTTAAGTCCAAAAAAAGGACCTCCGAACCATAGAAAACTGGTAGGTTTAAGTGCCCAGGATCCAGTTTTGGGGAAAAGATGGACCTGTGAACTGAAAGAAGGTCAAGTCCCATAGAAAAAAAGAATAAAAATAAAAAGATCAATAGGGAATATGGGAATTTTTTTTAAATGCATAGAAAAAAACCAATATATTTTTATAATTTTTATTTTTATTGGTTGTCCTTAGTATGGGGATGATTTCGCCTATGTCACCTCTTGGGGGAGGGAGGATGGATCGCGGTAGGAAGAAATAGCCCATTGAAATCAATATGTGATCAGACACTTGCAAGGGCAAGACCTACATAGAATCATATTCTTTGAGCGGATGCCAAGCCCTGAGAGAACGCGAGTATGGGAAGGGAAATTGATATGTTGGAAGAAGCCAATCATGAAACCCCAGAGCAGGGAGGAAAACAGCAAAATAGGAAGAGGCAATCAGCAAATAACCCCAAGTAATCCTGATAAGGCACTGGCATCAGAAGATTTGTCTTAGGTGCCTGCCAATGGGCCTCATCAAGAACACCAGACATGTGAGCCGGCAGCAAAGAAGGAATACTTGAGGGGGGTTGTTGAATCATGTCCCTGATTAATGTGATCAACGGAAGATAGCGATGAGAAGCTCCAGAGAAGAGGTAGTTGTGTAAAGAGCGTATTGCATCTTGTAAATGATGACTAAAGGCTTCACGGAAGCTGAAGCTGAATGACTGATGGAAGCCAGGAGAGGCTGGAAGCTTCATTGACCAACTTCGAAGAACTTGGCCAGCAAAGTGGAGAGCATAAGTGGCAGTATCCCAATCCAGAAGGTTGTCCAGATCAGAGGGATTCAGCGCTAATGTCAACGCCTTGGTAATCTGGGCCTGAAGTTCAGCGTAAGGGAGCTTGAAATGTATGCTGTTCCTGATTGAAAGCTCAGAAACCAGCACAGCGGGTTGGTAGAATTGTCTGAGTCAGAAGAGGAACTCAGGGAGAAAATCTGAACCGGCCAAGAACGAATGATCCAAAGCAACTGGCATAACATCCATAGCATCGATGATGATGTTTGGAGCATCAGTGAAAGGAGATGAATCCAGAAGGGTTTTGAAGTATAACTTGGGGATTGACTGCAAGGGAAGAGTCAGCTGAGAGTTGTTCAAAGCAATGGCATGCCTGGTTTTGGAGGGATTGGTTACTGTTTCCAGTAATTTGACAGAAGGACTAGCCCATTGCGCCAGACTAGGCGTATGAGTCCTGGAAGGACCATAGAAGAGTTTTGTCGAGCATCCCAACTCATCTGCTGGAAGAGGTGGAGGTCCAAATCTGACAGACTGTTAAGAAGTTGCTGATAGTGGGATTCTGAGTTTGACATATGAGCAGGACTAGAGGGGGATGTCAGACTTATATAGAAGTTAACATTATGCACTCTATAATCCATTAGGCTCTAATTTCAGGAAATTAATTTCAAAAATTAATAAAATAAGCTTTCTGAGGGAATAATTAAGAATGACTTACAGCCAAGAGGTTATGAGTGAAATAATGAGGCCAAATAGAAAATAAGTATTCCCAATCAAGCTGTGAAACAAACATTGATGGCAAAAGTCTCCTGTCTAGGATGAGGAGAGAATCAGGAATTCAAGGATGCTGGACCAAGAATCCTGAATATAACAGAGGGTCATATACCCTGATGGGGGAAAACTGGATCCTGGGAATAATATCGTCATGAGTAAATTGATCAGCCTGGCACAACAAGAGGTCGTGGGGACCGCGCTCTGGGTAGATGGTAGTGAGGAGGATGAGGAGGATGCATATGCCAAAGGTTGTCCCAAGCAGCGTTGAGTATTGATGAGTGTACTCCACTTGAACCAATGAAGTATTTGACCAGGTGTCTGAAACGGTGCTCCCATGCCCCAGTCCTTTTCTCACTGGAAATCTAGGCAAGAGGGGGGATGTGTTGGGATTTTGCCCATATTCCCAGCCTGCTAGATTACCTGGTGTTGCTAGGGAAAAGTACTTAAAGCGAAGTGAATCAGAAATTGGTTGACCCAAATTTTGGAGGAACTATGTTTGGGGGATTTTGGGATATTCGCCAGGTCATATCCGCTGGGATCAATCTGGATGAATACCTAATATCTCATTGGGTGGAGCAGCCAATGAAATAGGGGCATCTGATAGTGATTAACTATCAGGTGTACTGATTGGGATCAGTTAGGTTTCATCACCGACTGATTGGGAATGTATGGTGAGTTGTGAGGCGAGTGATGCTATCTGCAACTAGTGAATTGATTGGTTGGTGAAGTGACCTGCCATAAAGGGTAAAAAGTCCCATTACCTAAGCAGGTCGCTAGCCAATTATGGTTGGTTCGCTTGGATTGAGAGAAAAATGTTAGGGACATGTTTCTGACTCTTTCCATTTGAGGTCTCAAGGATGTCCAATGACAGAATCCTAGCCAGGATGGGGAAGACCATCGCTGCAAAGACGAGGAAGGGTGATTCAATGGCAATAGCTGCCATTTTATTGAAGAGGTGTCAACCGAGGTTTAGATGGCTGAATCCCCTATAAATTCCCTAGGATTCACTATAATAAAAGATAGATAAAAACAGATACAAATTAATACATTAGAACATTATTAGTTTTATTGTAGATTTGGATATAGTTAGACTATCAGCATCCAGTGCGAAGTTCCATCTCAAGGATATTATTGCAGAAGGCAATAATTGGTAGACTCTCAGAGAGAAGAGTAGAGATCTGAGCGGGGATTTAGAGATGAAGGGAACCACGACTAAGGGATTGCTGCCAACTGTGTGTTGGGCTGAAGGAGACTGTCATCAGAGGACCTTGATGAAGATTGAGTGGACAGTAATATAGGGAACAAATCCCTATGAGTATGACTATCAAGTATTTAATCAGAAATACTGGCCAAAGCGTTGGGCCTGATAATAGTTCTAACTCAACTACAGATAATAGTCTCCATACTATTATCAGATAATATATTCTTTACAACGCGAGGTGCATGAAGAAATTGAACCTATGCAGTAAAAAGATTATTAGTGTTGACAACTGATAATCAACTCCTTAAGTAAATTTTTACAGGTGATAACTATCCTTCTGGGTCACTTCACTGAGTTTATGTTAATACATAACAGCCTAATAGCTCCCATCTTTTTTAAACAGGAAAAAGAGGAGACTCCCAGGGACTTTGAGAAGGTACCAGAAATCCTAAAGTTTGCAATTACTATATATCAGTAGTAACTTGAGCCTCTTATAACTTGCTTTCCCAATAAGTTAACAAGCATATAGGGGAAGCGTCCCTTGTTTCCACATAGTGTAAGGCCCCTTTAATTTTGCTGAAGTCATATGTGAATGTGAAGAATATAATATAATATTCCTCTAAATGCTCATCAACTTTTTTTGGTGGTAGGCCTTCTCCTATAGAAGTGACAATTAACGCCACGTTGAAAGGCTCTTCAACCCAAATTCATAAAGGCTTCCAAACCCATGGAAACATCTGATATCATTAATGGGTACTAAGTATAAGTAGACTATTATAATATTGGGGCCAAAGATATGAGCCTTTACTATTAGTTTGATCAGAAACATAGAGAGTGAGCTAGCATATGTGGGATCAAGAATGCCTTACAAGTTAAAAATTCTTTTGTGGATTTTTTTTGGCTCCTCAGATTTTTAAAAAGTCTTCTGGTGGAATACTTACATGGACTCAGTATCTACTAAACTTGCGACCCTAGAGGAATCATCTTAAAGTTTCTGGTGAATATGCAGGCATTCCCTCAGCTTCATCCACTACATGAGGCAGTAGTCTTATGTGCAAACCTCAGATGTGGTAGTCAAGATAATCTATTTGATTATCCATTTCTAGTAAACAGGTCAAGACTTTATAAGATTTTACTGTCCTTATAATTTTAAATAGTAAGCGAATGTGAGTACCAAGTAGGGATAAAATTCTTCTGAATATTAAATAATGGAGTCATACTCTCAGAGGAATTGGGTACCTAACAGTAGCGTATAACTGTAGTTATCCAGGGCTATAGCTGAGGTGCTTATTATCAATTTTTAAACTTGAGGGAGAGCGTGGAATATGCCTTATAGATCTGCTGCATTGAGGCCAGCGGTGCCTTATCTGATGTATTGGGGCAGATCAGGCATAACTTTGTTTTTTATTAGTTTGGAAGAGATAATGTAAAATAGAGACCTACTGTCAATTATAGTGAGTACAGGGATCTTTAGGGACTTTGACTGCAACCTGATAACCAGGCTATCAAATTGTGGCTGTAGGGTGAGAAACTGGGAAAATCATCAGAAGAATTAGCGATATTGAAGAGGTTAGTATCAGAATTGGTTAGCTCAAAGTATCAGGGTTCTCCATGCCAACCTTATTGGGAATATCATATTTGGGTAGAGGTATAGAAGAACATCAGCACAAAGAGCTTCTTTCTTCATGCTGACCTTCCTTCTTAACAACTCACGGTCCACCTATTCTGCACATCATTTGTAGCATTCCTCCTTGGTATTCCAACAGCCCTTGAAGTAGGTACATATAGGCAAGTTTTTCTCCATGGTCTCTATGGCATGTACTCTAGGTCTATGAGGGGCTCAAACTGAGGCTAATACTTGTTGTAGGTAGCAGCTGAGATCTCATTTTAAGCCTCCTTGATCTCATAGATACATGTAAAGGTTCACTTGAGGCCTATCATGCGTAGCTAAACCTCAGGCCAAGACTTGAGAGCAGAGAGGATGGCATTGATGGCACCATTTAATGTCTTTGGATTAGTAGTAACTAATGGCTGCGCTAGCAAAAAAGATCTAAGAAGTTAAATGGGCTTTACACTTTGTTGAGGCAAATGTCCATTTATGTTTGCTTTTATTTGAGAGGGTCTGGTCCCTGCCAAACTCTTGTACTATAGCAGTCTTAACCTGGGACCAGGTCTGTGATTCACATATATGGTGGTCATAATCTTGGGCTTCCTCACAAAGGCAGAAGTGAATTCGCTTCACTTTTTAGCAATTGGTAGCTTTTTTCATAGTTGACATGGAGCGTGCTGATAGAATAACGCTGCCTCGAAACTCAGGATGGGTGAACACCCAAAGCACCAACCAGAAAACCTATGTTGCAGCCAACCATATTGTGATATTTGAGGAAACTAGGTGTTATTCTTTGGGGGCCATTTATTATTTTTGGATAGTAGCTCGCTTCAGCTCCCTATTTTAACTGCACAGGTTCTTTGTCAGTGCTTTGTTTGAATTGTTGGTAATAAATTATATTGGGCAGTAATAGTATAAAGGCTTTTACTCTAGTTAAGCTTCTTCTAGTCAAGATGGTTATTAGGTCTAACGTAAAACTGGTGCTTCAAATTTTTAATGGTCTGAAATTTTGATAGGGACTTCTTCCCTCTTCAGTAGAACTTAACCTAAAATTAGGCTCAGAGGCTCTTCCTCTCATCTGTGACACTTAGCTAATGATTAGGTTCATAAATTCTTTTCATCATTTAGAGACCACAGAGATAACAATATATATTCAGAGTATCTTTTATACTTCCAACTCTAGTCTCATGAGCACACAGTCTGAAAGTATCTTTATTGGTAAATATATATTTTATCTGCTTTAAAACTCTCTTTAACCGCTCAAAGTCACTTTTGAGCGATTTTAAATTTAAGTTTATTTATCTACAGCCATCTGCCCAAAAACCTATTCTTTGATGTCCTTGGCTCTGCCGCCTGCCACCCCAGTGTGGGGTAGCAGTGCACCCCCACCTAGCGTTTTCCGCCCTGCAGGCAAGCGCGTTTGGACGGGTTCCAACAGCCCGCCCACTGCTTCCAACCGTTTTGTCCCCCCACGGGACTTAGCGCTCCACCTGGCGCGCGTCCACCCTTCTCGCCCCCATCCTCTCGCCCTCCCTCGCTCTGCTATCCGCTATTGCCTCAGAGTGGACTATGGGCGTTTGTTCCCATATGCCGATAAGGCAATTATTGACCTAGCCACTACAGCCTTTGCGCCAGCTGGCTTTATAGACTTCCGCCCTTTTAAGGGCTACTTTGACGTTGGGTTCTAATCTGAGGAGGATGCTGAAGCGGCAGCACAAACTCCTCTAATTTATAAAAAAACCCCCATTCCCACAACCCGTACTCGCCTCCCTTCAAACACCACGCTAGTGGTATCCTTTGCAAATCTCCCATCCCACCTTCCACCCCAGGATTTGTATGACCAGTTGGTCGCGGGGCTCATGACTTATGGCACTCAGCTCAACCTCATCTTTGCCATTCCATCTGGTGCAGAACGCCTTGCTGCTCCTCGTGCAACAGCCACCATCATACCACACCACCCTACCATAGCCCAACAAATCCCACCCCGCGCTAGTGTGGCTGCAGCGCCAGATCATTTCTTTTGGGCTCGGGTCAATAATGGTAGGCAGATTTGTTCCCTCTGCTTTGGCATCGACCATGCAAAAAGAGCGTGCCCTAAGGCCAAATCCGCTGATGCAACTTCTGAGCCCCCCTCTGGAGGTTCAGTATGGGGCACTTTGCTGCCCCCTCCCACCCTCCAATCTCGTTCAGTGGGCCCACATGGAAAATCAGCCCCACCCAAAACCTCCATCCTCACTCTCCCACCTAAATCTAAGCCAGCCAATCAGAGCAATGCTTGGACCAACATTCACACCCAAGCAGCTGCCCATTCGCCCAATCCTACCCACTCAAATTTAAATGCCACTATTCCAGTGAACCAAAATCCATGGGATCTATTGGCCAAAACTGACGAATCAGGTAATATCCTCATTAGTAAGCATACAGGTCAACCTCTCTGCCATGGCGATTATGGTTGGGCAGAATTTTTCCTTCCTGACTTCGATGAAACCCCTACCCCTCGCCATTTCGCTCCTCTACCCAATACAGCCCCCTTCCAAAGTGACCACCAGCTCGCCTTAGCTGCGGTGGCCTCTCCTCATTGCCCAAAACTATGCACCGCGGTGGCCCAGTCAGTGGCTCAGCTCCAGCATGGCCTGCCCACCATCTTCTTCCCCCCCCCGACTTCCCTGAATCTCCCTGCAGTGACATCTCAAAACTATTTGATGATGCTGAAATCGCTGTTATGAACGTCGCAACGCTTGCTTCATTAAACCCCTCAGCCAAAATCACCTGCCACAGTATCTCCCTTTTCACCCAACTTCCTGAAGCCCGCAAAGAAGCTGAAGTTCTCCTCGCAGCTTTTGTTGAAACACTTTCCCATCATTATCTTGACGCAGAAGTGGAAAACTCCTACTACGCTGACCTCAGCCCCCACTATGCAGATGCCCCAACGCCCTGGCTCTCTGCTCTGATCTGGTACTGTAACCAACACCCCTTGATCGAGGTGGGTCTTTCTGAAAACCAACCCCCCGACCCCTCCTCACCCTCTGCCATGGTGGGTTAAGCAGTTTCTGCTTCCCACCTGGTTAGTAGTTTGTTTTGCCGTTTTGAGTATTGTGATCGGTACTGTCTGTCCCCTGGTCAGCATACCTCGAATAAATCTATATTTTATCTGCTTTATTAAGGAAAAGCCAAGGGAATTTATAAGTGAATTTAGCACCCAACTCTTCAGTTGGTGCCACAATTGGAGATGACAGAAATCGCTGATTAAGTAACTCTCCAGGGTTGCAAAAAATGATAATTTTCCTTATCAGTTTCAAGCAGATTCTCCCACTGACTCTCTGTTAAGTTTTCAGCCAATGCTGCAAGCTAAAATGACTTAGCACTGAAATTGAGGATACATACTCACTTTTCAAATGAAACTCCTGTTTGTAATTGGGAAGTAGATTCTCCAATAATCCTTGATAATAGCCAAGTAACTCCAGTATGCTCACTGTTCTTAAGTCTACTGGCAACAACAATTATGAGACCTTCTGTCTTCATACAAAATTAGGAAATTATTCCTCTATAATTGGGATTACTTCTCTGGCAGGTAACTGAGTACTTCTCTTCAGGAAGTATAAACGCACACAACTATCTAATAAAGTTGTAAAGGCAACAGATACAAATATCAGATAGATGAAAGATGGACAACAATAATTAATAAAATAAGAGACATTAGTTGTTAATGATCAATATTTAAATGATAAATGATGATGATTTATTAATTGGCCAGGCGCCGATTTTATATGCCTCTTGGGCATCTCCTGGCTGAACTCATCTATTAGATGAGATCACTCATATTATGCCAATCCTCTGCTGGTCATGTCAATAATCATTAAATATCCCTCAAGTCAATTCAGCCCATGAATTGACTAAAAATAACAATCAAATTAGCCCAATTGAAGGCAATTTTACTCTCATAGTTGGGACGATTTTGGTTGCAAACTCAACATCAAAATCTTCCCAATTAGAGCTATGTCATATAAACAATGAATATTAATAAATGGGGATAATATTTTATATGAACAATAAAGATGACGCACCCCTAATCGGGATGTTAGCAGGCCTCTCAATAGCACTAAGTACATTCTTCATAGGGACATCTATGTTTAAGTTCTTAATAAAATCGATTTCATTAATCAAACCCAAAATTCTGCCAAGGTGCATTAAGATTAGTGCACTAATTTAGGAGGTGCAATTTTGTTAGTGCCAAAAGACCACTTTGCACCCGAGTGGACCCATAATCGGCCATAATGTAATTATATCATAGCTATTATTAGCTATGATCATTAGGACGATTTAAGTACAATTGAGGTGGTTTTGGAATGAATTTAGTTATACAGATAAATTGGGAAAGATCAAAGGATCCATCAATGGGATTAATATATTGGCATTGATGGTTTTCTTGAAGGGTTTATTTTCAAGTCAACCATCAAAATCTAACACTCTCAATATGACTCTTCTGGGTTAAAATGAAGAAGGTTTTCTAACACTTTTACTAAACCCTAATCAAGTCCCCTTTTTTAAAAACCTGCTTAAGTAATGGGACTCATACTTATAAACATCAGGTTGAAATCCCTAAAAAGGTTAAATTGAAAAATGCCTTATAACAGGTGGCATCACTCACCTAGCAATTCATAAATCAATTAGTCAATGTAGCAGCTAAACACAATTGACTCCTACAAGTTAATTGTTTTATTAGTAAAATCAACAGCCTGATCACTCTGTTTATTGTTGAGGGATCACCACAACAAAACATTATCCAATATAGCAGATCAAAACTTGGCAAATTGCTAGATATACGTTTAAGATAATACTTCAAACAATAGTTATTGCATATAATTGATACCTCCTACATCCACTAAATGGATGAATCCCCTTGTCAAAGTCCTGGCCTGAACTAAGGCTCACTGGTGCTAATGGCATAGGATTCGACAATTTTAAAGAAGCAGGAGTAGTGAAACTCAAACTGCTGTATAATAAGGTAGGGGACTTTTTTTAAAAACATATATAAAACGAGAAAACTTTAAATGGGGAAAATAAGTGTGTTATAAGTTGTTTTTATTAGTGACAACAACGGATGAAAAGTGACCCTCATTACTATGTCACTGCTTAGTATATAAATGATCTGAAGTTCAGAGTGAGACAGCTGAGAAATTCAGTATAAGCTACAGGTATCCAAATTAGAAAAGTAGGTTTTGACCTACCAGAGCTCTTGAAACTCGCTTGGCTTCAATGAAATGGCTGATGAAGGGTCAATGGTAGGTAGAACCAATCCGTTAGGCAAGGACTTGATATATTTGAACCAATTACCATTGGGGAATTTTTTACACCTGGTGGTACCCCATCTGAGGCTATAAAAGGGGGTGGTCCCCAAGTAGGTGGTTTACCTAAATTTTTAATGGAACAGGGAGGCTCCTTGGATGAACTCCCCTGATTCCACTGCATGGTCGGAGCAATCTGACTACCTAAACCTGTGCTATTTGACTGAGAATTACTAATGAAAGTATTGCCCCAATTTAAGTGGTTTCACCGAGAATTGTCTAGGGTCTTTTTGGCTGATTTCATCCTTATTATTAACCAAAGCAATCTTATTGCAAAATAAGACTTGTAATTGTCCAACATTATCCCCTTCAAGAGAGTTAGGGGAAGAGTAAGGGTGCAAGAACTGGCTATAGATGCAGTTAACAGTAACTCCAGTAGTGAGGGAATTCATAGAGTACTCATCCCCTTTCTTATAAGTGATGACATAAGGGCCTCCTATATAGACCCAAGCTTCTCACTTCTGGGAGTGATATGTTTATTGTAGTATAGCATCAAGTCTGACACTTGGAAAGAAGGAAGTGGGGTTCCAAGCTCATTAGCAACTTGGCCCTCTTTGGTGACAGTCTTTGCTAAATTGGTCATAGCCTCTGATTACAACTGAACGATGTGCTGGGCTAATCTTATCATAGATTGATCAGGATCAGTCTTATCAAAGAATATATCTTTGGCTAGCAATGCAGGCACCACAGGTTTCGACCATATAACACTCAGAAAGGTGAAATTTTAAGGATTCAGAGATAGCTGATATGGTAGGCCATGATGGCACTGGGTAAGTAAAGATTCCAGTGAAGAGGGTCTGAAGCGGCCATTTTTTGTAAATAGAAACCAGAGTCCCATTGGCTCTTTCCACCGTACTATTGGTGGATGGGTTATAGGGGGCTGAGAAAAGCTGTTGCGTTCCCATGGAGGTAGTAAGGATATTCACCACTCTGGAGGTAAATTTTTTTCCATTATCACAGAGCAGGACCTGGGGACAGCCATGGCGAGCAAACATATATTATTGAAGAAAAGTGGCCGTGGCTTTGGCAGTTTGAGCAGGAAGAGCTACAGCCTCAACTCACATGGTAAAAAGTCTATGCCCACTAAGAAGTACCGGTTTCCTCCAGTAGTCTGTGGTAGAGGGTCTACCACGTCTAAACTTATGGTGTGAAAGGGTTGTTGAGGCGTAGTTGGTTGGTACTGATACCTGATCTTGTAGTTGGATTGCTTCTTGCAGGTCATACAGGCATCCAGGACTTTAGTTATTGTCTCCGTGACTCCCTCCCAGTAGTATCGCTCTTTTATTTACTCATAGTTTTTCCGTACTCCACTATGTCCTAGAATGGTAAGGGACTTCAAGATCACGGGTACTCTCTCTGATTGTCGGAGATAAGGAAACCAATTCACCCCTACTTTCTTATACAACTTCCCGCTTTCCACCTTGGTGTTTTAGGAGTGTCAAGCTAGGGTTTTTCTGACAGGTTCATCCTCCACATTTCAGGAGTTGGGGGTCATAAGGAGGTGTGCAGCCTCTCAGCTTCACTATTGTCCTGGTGAAGGACAGGCAGCCACGTAAACCCATCAATGTTCATATGGTGAGTTCCTGCCCAATGCTCAATTGTCATGTCATAGCTGGAGCTTTGAAGCCCAGCGAGTCAACCGTCCTGTGGGGTCCTTCATATTTTGCAACCACTTTAAGGATGCGTGGTCAGTAACACTTTGAAGGAAGTCTCATATAAAAAGGGGCGGTAGTACTTTACATCAAGCAGGACCGCAAGGCACTCCTTCTCAGTGGCGCTGTAGTTGCGTTCAGATTTTGAGAGCACCTTGCTGAAGTATGACATGGGATGATCAACTCCATTCTTATGCAATTGAGACAGGATAGCTATAATGGTGTAATCAGAGTCATCCATAAACAGCATAAAGGGCTTGCCATAGTCAGGGTGGTGGAGGATTGGCCTTAGTTGCAATAGCTCTATCAAGGTCTCAAATGTGGCTTTTTGTTCGTCACCCTAATGGAAAGGAGTATTTTCAGCCAAGAGGCGGACGAGGGCTCACTAAGCTGAGAAAATTTGGGGATGAATTGATGGTAATACCCCATCACGCCCAAAAATACCTGGATTTCACGAAGGCTTTTGGATGCAGCCATTTTAGATATTGCTTCAACATTGTCTTTGAGGGGTTGAATCCCATATTGAGAGATTGCTTATCCAAGGAGTCTAATTTCATCTGGAAAAATGTGCACTTGGAGGGCTTTAACTTGATGTAGGCCTCACGTAGGCGCTGAAACACTGCCTTCAGGTGAGCAAGATGTTTGTTGAAGGTCTTTGAGAACACCATGATGTCATTGAGATAAACAATGACGCAACTTAACTTCAGATCCTGCAAGATATGGTCCATGGCTCACCAGAAAGTTGTGGGGGCGTTGCATAACCCTTGAGATAGTCAGGTAGGCTGGAAGAGACCCTCACTACAAATAAGAGCGCATTTCTCCTGATCTTGGGGAGAGAGGTCCATTTACCAATAACCGCTAGCCAGGTCCATGGCGGAAAAGAAGTTAGAGCTGGATAGTTGGGCTAGGACGTTATCAGTTTGTGGGATAGGATAACTATCCTCCTTGGTGAGGTTTTTCAGTTTACGGTAGTCCATAACTACCCAATGACCTTCATTTTCCTTCTTTATTAGTAGAAGCGGGGATGACAAGGGCTTTGGGATGGCACTAGCGACCCAGCGTCCAACAACTGTTTTAGCTTTATCCGCAACTTTAACTCCTCAATTTTTGATTTATGGTAGGGTTTAGATTGTATGGGAAGAGCATCCCCAACGTCAATGGCATGCTTCTAACCCTTAATGTGCCTGTAGTCAGTTTCAGAGTTAGAGAAGATGTCGCTATAGGACTCCAATAAACTATGAACTTTATTAAGCTCTGAAAGGTTAGATCATCAGAAACATGAACAGTAGAAGAGTGCATAGCGATTGGTCTGCAGGTAAGCCCATATCGTCCATAGACCTGATAGTGTGAACTTGTTTAATGTCCTCAATAGGGACCAGCAGGCCTCTTACCATCTCTAATGCTTCTTGACGACCACATCCTTCTTGGTTAGATTCCCCAACAGATATTGATTGGTCGCCGATAAGATGGGTCTAGCACGCCTGGCAAGACTCTAGGCTAAAGAGGGCTAACTCCGTCAATGCTGATTAGGTGCAATAGACAGTTATGGGGGATTTGAATGGTAATCTTATTATCAACTACTCTTTGTTTACCCGCCTTGATTACTACCTCTTCAGACGTATAGAAAGGGATACCCCCTAGAGCATCCACTGATTTGGGATACATTTTTGTATTTTCTTTTCCTGCAGTGGTGTAGTGCAGAGATAAGGCGAAAGATGGATACTCAACTGTGCAAGCATAAATTTTCCATTAAGCTCATTATTAGTTAGAATCAGAGGAACTTCATAGTTAAGCAGGAGAGATAACCCTGCTTCAAGTTAATAATCCCTTTGAATTACAGCATAAACTGGATACAATGAGTAGGTCATAGGTATTGTTAGCCAAGGCCACCATGGGGGCCAACAAGATGAGTTTCTTAATTGGATGGGCAAAGAAAAGTATGCCCCAGTAGCACATGTGTTGGAGGAATAGCAGTACCAAACTCTTGGGTGTAGTAGAGATCATAACCCAGCTTAAGATTTTTGATGAGTTTTGCGGACACAACATCACTGGGGATTCCATGTCAAGGATAGCCGTGATTCATACTCCATTAATGACAACCTTCACTTTTGTTAAGGTTCCACCCAAGTTGGGGGAAAGATCTAGGACCTCTTTTAGACAGAGTGGAAGCTAGTCTTTTGGCAGTCTCAGAGTATTTCTTCTGGATAGAAAGCAGGGTGTGCACACTCTGGGTGAATCAGATTAGTGAGGCAATGAGCTAGTTGGCGTCACTAGTAGTGTCAATAACTTCCAGACCCCTCAGCAATTGATGAAAATAAGTTTGGCAGGGTATTTTCGCCATATCCACTATCTAGGGTTCATTCTGTCAGGTACCTCCACTTCACCTGAGCTCCTAATACATAATGACCCACATCTTCACAACTGCCTTCAGATTCGTCATTGGAGGAGTTATCAATGCATGTTAGGGAGCTCATAGGGTGTTAGGTAGGTTCAGGGCTTCCCTTACAGCAGGTTAGGTCCTGGGATTGTTCCTCCACCTTGTTAACTTTTGTGGGAAGCGTTGAAATTGTCACGGCTCAATTTTCAACCTTCAAAGTAGGGGTTTTGGGCTGCCTCATGGCTACAGGTTTCAGATTAGAGTTAAATGGAGAAGATAGCGTCGTTGAGTTGGATGCTTTAACTACGCCAGCTTTAGGTTGATCAGCGGCAGTGATCCTTGGGGAAACAGGTGGTTTAGCTTTAGCGATCTGGTCCTTAAACCCATTGTTGGTGGTGGCGAATGTCACCTGAGATAGGGGTTTAGGCTTTTGGACCACTTGGAGAGTCCTATTGGCTGGCAAAAGGTGATTTCAGCGATAAGGTTAAGCCAGGGAGTGCTGCCCCATTGACAAAAATGCACTGTGACTAGCTAGCTTAGGAACCTCAGGTTTGAGCCGCACTGCAGGTGCTGGCCTTGGGGTGGTGACCAGAATAGGGGTCAACATAGCCTCCATTGGTGGGGCTTCAGTTGAGAATTCCTCAATGGTCAGAACCTGGGAATTTGACCTAACTCCCAAATTAGCGTCAATGGTATAGATATCTACAACCTCCAGCAGAGCCTCCTTGATATCACGGATAGTCTGGAGGTGACGCTTAACGGAGATAAGAGGCCAGGCTATAGTAGGGTGATAAGCTTAGTAAGTTAGAATGGCCTCAAGAGCATCATCAAGATGTAGCAGTTTTGCAAGCACCAAGGGCTGACTTCAGCATAAAATCATGCAGTAGATGTGGCAAGCGATTCTCCCCTTTTCATGCTGAGGCACATAAAGGCCTGTTTTTGCTGTTGTAAACTCTGCATGGAGGCAAAATCTTCAATAAGCGCTTGTTTAACCTCCGCCCAAGTGCAGAGGTTACCATGTTGAGAACCATTAGTTATTGAGCTATATAGCTCGAGCAGGGAATGATGTACTTAACTTCTTGCTGGTCAATTGTTCCTTCCACCATTAATTCATAAACAAACAAAAAAGAGGCAATGCTACCCTCTCCTGAGGTAAACATGTCTTTAAGGGGGGGTTATGAATAGCACAGAAGACCCCATGTGGGCCTTGAGAAGAATGCTGCTTGACCTTTTGAGGCGAGACAAAGCACTGGATAGCTTGAGTTCCTTAGTAGCTAGCTGGGGGTTTATTTAGCGGGGAGGTCTTGAGGATTAACTACCCCACCAACCTCCATTTTTTCTAGTTTATGTGTTGTACAGGCTACCCGTAGTGAGCACCACTTATCAAAGTCCTGGCTTGAACTAAGGCTCGCTGGTGCAAATGGCACAGTATTCAGAAATTTTAAAGAGTCAGGAGTAGTGAAACTCAAACTGCTGTATAATAAAATAGGGGACTTTAATAAAGCTTATATAAAACTAGAAAACTTTAAATAAGAAAAATAAGTGGGTTATTAGGTGTTTTTATTAGTGACAAAACGGATGAAAAGAGACCCTTTACTATGTCACTGCTTAGTATATAAATAAAATGAATTATAAAGTGAGACAGCTGAGAAATTCATTATAATCTACAGATATCCTAATTAGGAAATATAGGGTTTTGACCTATCAGAGCTCTTGAAACTCGCTTTGCTTTAATGTTATGGCTGATGAAGGGTCAATGGTAGGTAGAACCAGGCCATTAGGCAAGGTCTTGATATATGAACCAATCACCATTGGGGAACATCTCTACACCTGGTGGGACCCCCTCCAAGGCTATAAAAGGGGGTGGTCCCCGCATAGGTGGTTTACCTAAATTTTTAATGGAATGGGGAGGAACCTTTTATGAACTCCCTTGATTCCGCCACATGGTCAGAGTAATCTGACTACCTAAACTTGTGCTATTTGGCTGACAACTTTTATGAAAGTATTGCACTGATTTAAAGTGTTCCACCAAGAATCAGCCAGGGTTTTTTGGCCGATTTTGTTGTTATTATTAACCAAAGCGCTCTTATTGCAAAATTGGACTTGTAATTGTCTGACAACCCTAGTGGACAAGCAGGTGTATTATAATTAATTAAGCTGAAAAATTTGGGAATATTGAAATCTCAACACTAAGAACAACTGAAAAGACCAGCCAAGGGTTCTCAAAATTGGAAATCATACCCATTAGATGATTAGTGAACATATTAGTCTTACAAATAAACTTGGATCATTTGGGGGATTTTATTCAACTTCAATAGCAAAAAAGGAAAATTAGAGTGATTGCAGAACCTGTCAGGGGTCAGCTGCCTTATAAGCTCATTAAAAATATGGAACAAAATAGTTTGCGCTTATTATTTTAAATAATTTTATGATTCAACTATGAAAGATTGACATTTTACAATTTTTATAACGTTGGATCTATCTTGGCCTTGCCAGCCAACTTAGGCTCAAAGTTTGCAACCAAATTTTCCCACTCAACATAATTTCACTTGGTGTATCAGGAACGCTTTATCCAGTGGGCTAATGGGTGCACCCATGTCCAGGCCACATATGACTAGTCCCATTGAGTAGGGAAGGGGTTTATTGCACCTGTGCTTATAAGGGATGGGCTCAAGACTACCTGCGACAAAGTATATGGCAGCTGGGAATTTCTAAACATGAAACTGACTTAATAATTTTATTTTTTCTGGACCCTTTTAAGATTATCAGGGGGATGAAAAATGGTGGAGCTAACCTTTTGTTGGGGAGAATCACTACCTTATTTTGGCGATGGCCCCTAGTCACTACTTCCCAACATACACCCCAGATTTTTGGATCAACTTGTGGGTGGTTGGTATGGTGGGGAATGACATAAATCTCAAAAGGAACGCTATCACTACTCTCTCATCTATCACATAGGCTAATTCACCCATGGTGATAAGAGGGATAACCACTGTATTCTTCCCCTTATTAGTACAAAACAGGATTCCTCTTGAGTAAGCTGCAGGGGTTTCTCCCCAAGACTTACATTACCCTTTACTTTTTGAGTTGGGGAACACCCCAATTGAGAACTTGGACAAACGCAACATTTTAATCACATTAGGAGCCTGATAGCCAAGATGGAGGTAACCTTCTGGGGGATAATGGAGAGCGTTAAGGTATGCGACGTGGAAGGCCTCCACCAATTCATGGCAACTGGAACAATCACAGGCACTAAACCAGATGTTCTCATAAGAAGGAAATCCCTTCCAAACCACAGATACTGTACTGAGCAACGTTATTGGCATGACGACAGAATGGTCACCTCCGCCTCCACTGTATCTTTGATCATGACAGGTTCAGGGTCAGCAGGCTACATTCCTTTGAACAGCAACAAATGGGAAGCATGGAAGACAAGGTGCTTTTTCCAATGTGTAGGAGAGCCATCCTGGAAGGCCTCATTGCCCAAATCCTCTCAACCATATGATGACCTGAGCACTTGCCTATGAACTTTCACAAGGGAGAATTCATACGCAGGTGGCGCATATCAAGCATGACCAATGAACCTATCTTTATCTCATAGTTGAAGAGGCGATTACAATCTTAAAACGATTGTAATCACTTATCACTTTCATCATATATTCTTAAACCAGGGATTGAGTATCCCAGATCTGATGCAGATTTTCTTCAGCAGCAGGTTCCTCAAGATGAAGGGATGGGCCCACAAGGATTGAGGGGTTGTACCACAGGTTGGCTTCATATGGGGAAACCCCTGTTGATGAATGGGTGGCATTGTTGTATGCAAACTTTACCAGGAGGAGTTAGGGCAGCCCAGGTATGCTTCATGGCAGAGGTATAACAATTGAGGTACTCCTCTTGGAACTTATTGACCCTCTCAGTTTGTTTATCCGACTATAAGTGCTATGCCATGGAATGGCACGGCTTAATTTTTAAATACCCAACAACGCATCAAAGAAATAAGCTTAATCTGAGACCCCCAGTCACTTACCCCTACAGGGGTAAACTTTACATAGAGAAGAGTTGGAGAACAAAGAGCTGGGATGTCTTCTCAGAGTTAATGACCTATGTATAAGAAATGAAAAGTGAAAATTTTGGAAAGCAGTCCATGACCACCATAAATGCTGTGTTTTTATTGTAACTGGGGAGCTGAACAATGAAGTTAAAGGATACCAAGGTTCACAGACCCTGCAACTGATGCAGAGGATGGAGGAGACCATTCCTGCCTGATCTATCAGACTTAGCACACATGCACGTCGCACAACTGGCAATCTAAACAGCAGATACTTGAAAGACCTGGCCAATTTTAACGTCCATTTGATCATATTGAGACACTTTTTGTTCCACTGGTGACCCATCGCTGGTATATTGTAATTTGTGGGAATTACTTCATCACAGAAAGGGAGTGGAACTCAAACCCTACCTCTTAACAAAATCTGGCCCTCTTCTAATGAATAATGGGTACACTTGTGACCTTCCAACCCCAGCTTATAAAGAAATTCAATCTCCTCCAAGCAAGCGGTTTGACCTGCCAGTACTCAAGATACCAACGGCGCCTATCATAAACAGTACTTTCTAGAAATTGCAGGGAGGGCAATGGTAAGAATCTAAGTATGAGGAATCGTCATCATTAATTACTGCCTTTTCTCCTCCATCAGGCTCAAAGAAGGGTTGTGACTCTTCAGGTCAATGAGAAATTTTAATGCTCCTTTTATGAACTTGTAATTAGAATTAGAGATGCACAGGTTTCAAAATATCAAAGCCTGAAGGTGCACCAATTCCTGGGATTTCAAAAAGTACATCTGGGCCTGGTAGTCTGTCCGGACCACCACTTCATGCCACGCGCCTTGAAGCAGGTACTTCCAGTGAGTAAGGGGCCACAACACAGCGGCGAGCTCCTTGCTGTATATGTCCCAGGATTGTTTCATGGCAGTGAACTTATTTGAGAAATAAGAAACGGGGTGTTTCACCCCATCTTGCTCCTGAAGCATAACATCCCCCACTGTGGCTGCCAAGGCATCACAAGCAACTATGATAGCCAGGATGAATAGGGCTTCATGAGGACTGGCGGTACCACAAATACCTCCTTAATTTCCTTGAACGTACATTTAAACTCTTCTGTTCAGTTAAACGGAACACTCTTCCCTTCTAGGGGATGGAGAGGAGCAGCCAACTGGGAAAGTACTGGCAAGAATAATTATTAAAAAATAATTTTCCCCAGTTTATCAGCTGCTTCTGGGTGACGGGCGTGGTCTAGGAAGAATCACTTTGAGTTTGTAAAGGGATATCATAATTATCCTTCAAGGCAAGATTACCCAAAAAGGTAACCTCTTCCTGAAAAACTCACACTTTGAGGTCTTTACAAAAAAAGATCAGCCTTCTTAGCGCCGCCAATACCACCTCCAGGTTACTCTATGCTTTTCAGGGGTAGGTATTGCACCAGGATACTTTCAATATACACCACCGCACAGGTGAAGTAATGATCACCTAGAATGTCATTAATCATATGCTAGAAAGTGGTGGGTGCTTTTTTTAGGCCAAAGGGCATTACACGGAACTGGAAAATAATCCTTCTAGTACAGATGGCTGTAAGCCACTACTAGCCCTCTACTACACAGATTTTATTAAAGGTGTTGACCAGGTGAACTTGGACAACACCCAGGATTTAGCAATCACCTGGCTGATGGTTTACTCAAGGGGGAGCGGATAGGGATTGTTCATGGTGATAATATTCAAATGGCTGTAGTCATGCATGGGCGCAGTGTACCATCAGCCTTTTGGATGTAAACAATGGGGACGCGATGGGAGAGTACTCCTAAAACACCCACCTCTTCTGGAGCATTTCATCTAATCACACCTTTATTACTTTATACTCTTGCTCTGTATAAGGGTACAGTGGATAGTTGATATTGATTATGTTTACTGTCAAACGAAAGGCTAAGTCATACTCAGATTGAGAAGAAAGATGTTTAGCCTTCTACATACCAAAAAGATTTGTGTACCGCAATAACCCAAGGGAAAATTTGGTGATACCACACTGAAGGAGGGGATTAAAGAGATCTAAACAACTGCGTTGGCAGGGGAAAAGGTGATGATGAGTAGAAATTCAAATCATGCTTGCAGATTCTTTGAGTTTTAAAAAGCCCCAAGGGCTCCTAGTGTGGAGACTATTGTGGGATGAATGCCTGGGGTACTGCCCCACCACACTAGGGCTGCGCGAATCTAAGCATCACTTAAAATATGGGCCAAACCACAATTGGGGGTAGCTCACACTACCCCCTAAACTGACATATGCCCGCCCTGTTTAAGTAATGGGCAGCTCGTCTGCACCAGATAGGACAAGCTATATGCCTCTTGTACCCCCTGTGGGGACAAGACCCGATGACCCCAGGTTCAAGGCCCCTGAGGAGGGAGAAGCCGAAGCCTTCCCCTTTGTCACCTGCATTCTTTTAATGGAGATGATGCTCTCCGGCCCCTTTTTGTCCAGGAAGCCTTGGAGTCCTTTTGGATCGCCTTAATTTTCTGACATGATCCATTTCACTACAGCCGGCTCATGCTGACCAAACTGGCAGCTAGCTGAGCTTCAGGCCAACTTGGCAAACTGCGGCATTTATTAAAAGCAGGTGCAATAAAGTGCAGTCAACCAGGATTGTCCCTCCCTTTTCCTGGGGTCTGCACCCGCGCAACCCCAGATTGTGGGAAGGCCGTTTGACAGGCACCCTGCCTGACTTGTACCCTCCTTCCTGCCCATATTCTCCCCCCAGGGAGTGGTAGACACCCTCAAGAACAGGTTGGAACAGTCATCACTACCATCCCACACTTCTTTCAGGCCAAAACAGGACTTAACCAACGTGCCTCTCTGGGTTCTGTTGTTAGCTACTCACCCATGTTTCCATGGGCTTTCCTTGGTTGCACCATGCGGAGGCCCCAGCTTACCCTAATTAGCCCACCATGCCTGCAGATTCTCAAAAAACATTAGGTTGAGCTCCAGATCAATAATGGCCTGTTGACGCTACCACCAACTAACCGCAAGAATGATAGGAAAGAACAAAACAGGCACTGCAGTAAACCAATATCTGAAGCTAAAGTAATGCTTTGAAAAATGTCATTGGCAATATCACTAGATAACTAGTCTTAGAGAATGACAACGCTATCAATACTGAAGACCTGGAGTCAAGATCTAGGGCCAAATCCTGAGCGTCCTGAAAGCTCATAAAATTTCCAGATGCACCTGCATTCAATAGAGCCTTGACGGATAGCCTATGGGATCACAACTGGATTTTAATCAATAATTGAAGCAACCCTGATCCTGTCTCAGTGAATATGCGAGATACAACTGGTGAATAAAGAGTAGTTACTATCAAATCCGTCAGACCCTCCTCTAAAGCGAATTCATAGTCTCAGCCATCTGAACAAATCATCACTCCGCCAATTTTGCTATGGACAACAATGGCACCAACAGATTCACATACATATGCCCTCAGAAGCATCTGGGTTGAAAGAAAGGATACTAGCACCAGGACATACAATAGCGGGATGAGGGGAGATCAGCGGTCGTAGAGACAAAGAACAATCCTACGCCTGAAACCTGTTCATGCTGAACAACTTGAGGGAAGAGAGAAACCTGGATTCTCCTACAATTGACCTGGGAGTAGAATTTCCCTGTGTGTGAGGAAGGAGAAATGACTTAATCAAAGCATAAAAACTGAGATTTCATGAATGGGCCATCCCTTTTGCAGACAACACCATAACTAAAGGTTGAAACTACTGTTCATACAACAGAACCAACGCTTTACCCTGCTTGTAGGGAGGGATGAAGAAGGTTGGGAATTGGGGTCACTTTAATATGTCATGAAGCCAGCTGATAATAATAAGAATTGTATGGAACACAATATGAGCGAACACTAAAGCACCAACCAGAATACCACTGGTACATACATCAAAATTGTGGTTTGTAAATAAACTTGGGAAACTGTAAACACCAGACAGGGATTCCCAAAAATTGGAAATCATACCCATTAGATGTTTTGTGAACTTATTAAACTCACAAATAAAATTGGATAGTTTGAGGGGTTTTATTCAATGATATTAACGGAAAAAATGGAGTGACAGCGGAACCTGTCATGGGTCAGCTGCCTTATAAGCTCACCAAAAATATGAAACAAAATAATTGCGCTTACCATCTTAAATAGTTTTGTAATTCAACTATGGAAGACTGACATTTTACAATCTTTATTATGTTGGATCTATCTTTGCCTTGCCAGACTACTTAGGCATAAAGCTTGCCAACCAAAATTTCCCTCCAAACGCGATTTCCTTTAGCAGATCAGCAACAATATATCTGGTGGGTGACTGGGTGCGCCCATGGCCAGGACACATATGGCCAGTCCCATTGAGTATGGAAGGGGTTTATTGCACCTCTAACTAAAAGGGATGAACTCTTGACTAAATTAGACAAGGAAGAATGGCAGCTGGGAATTTTTAAGCCTAAAACTGACTTAATCAATTTAATTTAGATGTATATCAATCTACTGTTATCAGCGGAAATCAAATCACTGGAACTAACCTAAAATAGAGAGAATCACCACTGACTTTCTGCTGGGAATGACCCCTGGCCAGCGCCACTTACCAACATACACAAAATTTTCTGGACCAACTCATTGGTGGGTGGAATGAGGGGGTGAATAACGCGATTCTAAAGGGGTACTCTTTCACCAACCTTTCATCTACCACATGGGCTAAGTCGCCCATGGTGACAATAGGGACGGCGCTGGATTCCTCCCCTTCTTAGTATAAAATGGGAATTTCTCCCAACTAAGTCGCAGGGGTTGCTCACCAAGACTTACAATAGTGCTCTCAGTTGAATTTTAACAGTGTGATGCTTTTCTGGACTAAAAACATTCCTTGAAGCTGGGTGAAAGTGGAGACCCTTGGCATAGAGACTATTGATGTCAGTCCTAATAATTTGGCCAATTTTGGTAAACACTGACTCAGCAAAGCCTCATGGAACTTGTTTTTCCATCTCTCTTTATATCTTTTCCAAGCCTTCATTCTGTTTGTTCCAGCATTGGGTGAGAGTGCTTGAGTTAATTTTCAAGTTCATTTAGGGTTTCAGGATTTGATCCTTGGAATCACTATGGCTGACCTGAGCCTCTAAGTTAGTGTATTTCTGTTTCATCTCACAAAAACGTTTATCAGTAAATCTCACAAATGCTTTCACATTCTCCATTTCATAATCTAAAGCTCCCAAACTAATGTCAGGATTGATCAGGCTACCATCAGAATGAATTCCACAACCTCTTGCAGTTTCCTCAAATTTGTTTTTGTGGGAATCTATTTTTAAAGTATATCACCTATCATGGGATCCTTAGAACTTTCAGTTGGGGCATTCAACCCAGGGCCAGTTGGACCTCTAGAATCAAGTCATGCTTCAGCCCCTTTGGGACCTCTTGGACCCTCGGTGCCTTGGGGATCTTCAGAACCATCAGCTCTGTTGGGGACCTGTGGCCCTTAAGGTCTTTAATTTCCATCAGTAACAGCAGAAGTTCTGCACTACAATTGGTCAAGCAATGCTTCTACTTAATACAACTGTTGCATTAGTGCTGATTCCAGAGCTTGGGTCTAAGCGGCAGTTGCTAACGCAGTGTGATGTATATACTCACATATTTTGGATACCACACCTTGTATTCATTAAGTGAGGTGGGTCTTAATGTAACTGGAAATTCAAGAGTCCAGCAAGGCGATTTTAGCTCAAGCATCAATGATATGGCGATAAAAAATACAAAAAAATTGCTTCACATTTATACCAAACATAAGAGGAAGCCTCATAAAATGTTATGAAGTTAAACTTGAGGCCCTGCATTAATACTAGCTGGAGTAACATCTCATTATGGTGTACCCACATGTTGGAGGAGATGATAGAGAACAGGATTTACAAATTGGATTAGGTAGGGTTATACTCCACTGTCCAGATCATTGATTGCCAAAATAATGATTTGTAGAGTCTCCACATATGAGGTGACAGCATTAGCTTGGGAAAAGCTGGATTAACTCTTAGTGGAATAGATTCAATATAGAAGGTTTTAATGGTGTCAGCTACGTTGTAGCTTAAAGTTAGAATTAATTACGATCTACCACAGGTAGATTAAGTTTAAGCTTAGCATCACCTTTAAAACTATTAATTCAATTTTAACACTTAGCTCCTCTATAAAGACTAGTAAACTTAAAATAAAGAAAATAAAAAACCCCGCAGACAAACACGCTGTCTCGCTCAAGTAATCCATTAAACTCAAGAAAACAACACAAGAGTTCCACGTCTATATCAACTAGAGTTACCCACTCTCAGTAACAGCTGCTAAAATACGCATCACCCTTAACCATTCACCTCCAGCAACAGATGCTACATTGCCAGATCGCTCTTAAGCATCCTGTACGCCCTCCATCTAAACATGTGCTGCAGCCCACCAACCTCCAGGCACTCTTCTACCAAGGAAATGATTTACCAAGCTGTTTCATTGAGAAGGCCCAGTAGTATGCAGCCCAGCACTTCCAGGCATTCACATCTAATATTCTGTAACATCATCTGCTACCCTACTATTGCGGAGGTGCATCTTCCACCTCCACTGGTGAGAGGCGACTTCCAGCTACCAGGCCCTAAACCCTTAGCCACAATATTAGATTAGCATTTAACTTGAGTTACAAAGCATCATATATGACCAATCATCCCCTACTAGTGTGGAATCTCATGTTTCGAATTCTGGTGCTTTAAAACAATCAAATTTTTGCCCCAGTCAATTTTAATGGTGAGAACGGAGCTTTTAAAGCCAGCATTATCACATAAAGCGTTGTATTTGATCAACTAACTAATTAGCTAGCGAATTTCGCTCATGGGATCCCAAGAATTACTAAATCTGAGTTTGCACCTTTAGATTGGGCTAATGATGAACTTACACCCTCCTAGTTAGCTGAATCTAACCCCATTCTGAGTGGGCCTCCCCATTCTTCTGTGACCCAACAACTGGCACATCAAGTTTAGCTAATGTTAGTAATTGTTGGAATGAGCCAGCAGAGAAAGAACTCCATAAACTCATTTTTATATTAGCCAATGTAAAAGCTGAAGCTGCTGCTCAAAGCAAGCACAAATGAGCTAATGGATCTTCTGGAGCATGGCAGAAACCTTTATCTAACACTCTGCCAAAAGCAGACCCACTTGAAGTGGCATTTGTCAGCGATGTTAAAAATGGGCTAAAACCAGAGAGCAAAAAGCTCTTCCTCATTAGACCCTAACCCATGCATTCCGCCTCTACTATGGACACAACCCAATGTAATATTATACAAAAGATTATCACTCTTATTCTATAGGAATTGCGGTTACCTCCAACACTGTCAGTACCACTATCCATGAATCGATAGACCACTATATTGATATGGTCTTCACTGAAGCGGCACTAGCAGATCATGCTGGCACCATCCAGGTTGTAATCCCGCGTGGAAGCCTTCATGTATCCCACACATTTTCTCAATTGGAGAAATTCTCATGGGTAACATCTTCAAATATGTTAACAATGGTAGATACTGAGTCACATAATTTGGCGTTCTATTGAGTATTAATGGAATTTGGACCAGTTCTCTTAGAGGCTTCAGTTTCTCATACTACTATGCCCCACACATAGGGAGCGAATTGCAAGGGCATCCTTCATTTCCTCCCCCTCTGTGACCCACAATGTTGAGGTCATATATTGCTTAAAAGTTGTTGGCAAATGTCCTGAAATATTTTTTTGTTGACCCTGTTTAGGCACGCCCCCACTGCTTCTGGTGCAATGCCATTAGCCACCTTTACAGTGGATGTACATTTCATAAAAAGCTACTCTCAGTCACGTCCTAGGGGCCAAATCCCGGCCAGAAACGCTCACATGTGGCAGCAGCAGTGATAACACAAACACATGCAGTGGGCCCTATTCAGGGTCTGTCCCCAGAGACATTACAATAGGATATGAGATTGCTCAGCTTACTGTTAACTTGGGCAACTTTCTCATTCAAGCCACTACTAGTGTGCACAATATCCATTCTTCCAGAGTCAACACCATCACCTGCAAAGCTTAAGGCATCCCCTACAAGGTGGTCATCATCAGCCACCCCCACCAAGCATCCCAATGCACTCCCATAGTCTCCACTTTTGCTCTCCTACATCAAATAAGTGCTCCTAATGAAGCTCATCCCACCAGGAATGACTTACAATATGAAACTCATGAAAGATGTAACAACTCCTAATTAGCCCTGTACCCCCTACTTTCAATCTTGCAAAGCTCCTTTGAAGTGTTGGAGGATGAGACTGTCAGGCTTTGACTAGTCTGGGTAAAGACTCAAATTTAGGTAAAAACTTTAATTGTTAATTTTAATTAATGTCAAATTATTTATTATTTTTAACATTGGTTTATATCTGGTATTAATTCATCATTTTATATCTTATTGGGTCTAAAGCCCAAAATCACTAATGATCTATTATTAAGTACTGAGCGATTTACCATAATAATGCAGAGTTCACGCCCAACAAATTCTGGACAGATCGCCATATTTAGTGCTCCACTAGATGATGAGATAGGTATGAATGCCTTAACTGACTTAATAGCATCATGATATTAAACCTGAGGTTATATTAAGTAACTATCTCATCTAGTCAACCACCTTATGCCACCTATTATATCTTACTATATATTTTGTTCCCTTATGGCAGATAATAGAATCCACATAGCTGGGTTACCATTATTGATCTCAGTCCAGCCTCCAAGATGAATCCTGATCTACTTTAACTCTGAACCTAAACTGTGCCATCGCCTTCTACCTTCCTAATCTACCTCCACCTTTACACATAGTATTTGCTTATCACTCATAATGGTGATTTCCTTCTAGTACTTTAAATAGTACTATTGCTTACTTAGTAAATAAATTCTCTTATGAATAAATATATTTTAATGAATAATGTTCCTTTGGGATGGTTAAACCCGTTGTATTACGTTAGGTCCTGAGGAAAGCATCTAACTACTCCTTTTCAGCTTAGACCATCAGCAGAAATGCAGAATGAGGCTATGGTTCATACTTGTTCAATTTTTGATATGGTAAGGTCACCATTGAGCAACCTGAGGAACTTCCCTTACATCGTATCAGGAAAGTTTTTTTTGACTAGTTCTCAGGATCCTCCGCCATTCCTCCCTAAGCTACTTCCAAACCACCCTGGCACTCCGCTTGGCTCACTAAAAGATATTAACGCTAATGAACTCAAAACTAGATGCCTTTCAGCTGCAGGTTTAAGCACTGTCAACCCCAAAAATGTAGAGGGGAGCAGCTATGAGTCCTCGCGGAATTACCTAACCCTGAAATCCATAAACTCAAACAGTTGTGGGAGTTTAAGCGAAAAGACCATCTCCTCTGAAACTTCAGTCAGCACAGATTGACATTGCTGCTGTCCGGGAGTATTATCTTCACCCCAAAGAACACAAGGCATAGAATTATCAATTTAATGTGACTCCTTCTGGACAGACCAAACCATTCTTAAAATTCTGAATCCATGGGTCAATACCCATACCTTCTTGAAACACTTAGGTGGCTGTCTTATATTGACCAAGATCACAACGCCTGACTTCTCCTTCTTTGTCGCCAGTATATATATGCCTCAAGAAGAAGATGATCATAACTGGATTCTAAAGGAGTATATCCACCTGAAAATAACATGAAATAAAATCCTTTAGGAGATTTTGACAATTTTATAAGTCACGGTATGAATATTACCCCCTGCAACAAATTATCTCCCTAGATTTAGTAGACTCCAGGGCTTCCATCGCACTAGTGGCTTCACAGATTTGCTTCCACCCTCCACATCTGGCCTTGGCCGCATGACCAGGATCCAGTACAACAGAGGAAGATTCAAGTCAGCATCACGCATTAAATTGGAACTGATAGTCCACCTTCTGTTGGCTAAGTCTCATCTTCAATATTCCCGCGACAATCATCTGAGTGATCACAGTTCAATCACTGTTTTTCTTACCACCACACTCAGACCATTGCACAGTTTTTGGCGAAGGGTAAACCCGCTCATGTATACATCCACTTTGCTAAGGAGAAGTTATCTACAATCAATGGAATAACCTTTCCTCCCCATCAACCCATCTGAGAAACTCCAGCATGAGTTGGGTAGCGACCAAATCAAGAAAAAACCAGATTGCTTATTTCTATGCCAAAGCCCAATGACCGCAGTCTGAGCCAAAGTCAAAGGAGTTGAATCTATAATCAAGCATCTGGAATGAAACTGCAAATCTTCTTACTATCCTAGTTGGTTGGATGACTGGGAAGTCGCTCAAGATGCCCTTTGAAACAGAATTTGCACTGAAGGAAGAGCGAGCAGCTAACTTCACATCTTCCCAATATTATGCCTAGGTTGAACGCCCAATCCATTTCCTTTCAGAAGAAAAAAATAGATCTACAGTGCAAGGAATCACGGCATTGAAGATTGGTACCACCACTACAATGGATAAAGAAGACTCATGAAGGAACTTCACCGCTGTTCCTCTAATTTGCTCCATGATGATCAGGGTAACCTGTCAAATATCCAAGACTTATTATGGAGTGCTACAGCACCTTTCACTGACCCACAGGAAGACGAAGTTCTTCTGGCCCCTATTACCTGTCAGGAGATTATGGTATATCCTAAAATCTCCGCGGCTTAAAAACCTGACCTGATGACATACCTTTTGGTATGCCTTTCATGAACTTTATTGTGATATCCAGATTCCTCCTTGATCTTTTCAGCTCCCTTTTGGGCAAGGTAGGGTTCTCCGTGATTTTAGAGGTTCAATCACAACCTTTATCCATGTAAAATAGACATGAGAACTTGGCCAACTGGTGCCTCTATAGCCTTGATTAACTTTGACCACAAGTTGTTTAAAAGCTTCTGGCCAACCACATAACAGTGATAATTTCGCCCTTTATAACTATTCCATGTATAGAGCTATTTTGGGGAGGTCTCTATGAATTTACTATAATGATCTCCACGCGACTTGACTATTATCTCACGCAGGGTGAATGGCTTCGTCGCACTTCTGTATATGGAGAAGGCTTATGATCAGGTTTCCTAAAAGTGCATAGAAAACTTCTTAGTCCATTTCCGATTTCTCTCTACACCAAGACGTTAGTTCTTACTCTCTATGACCAACACCATACCAGAGTCCTTACACCAACGAGATTCAAAGCGGCAGTTACTGTTGGGAAGGGTCTCCGCCAAGGTGATCCTAGGAGCCCCATCCTTTTCAATAATACTATAATTATCCCCTAATGGCTTCCTTGCAGGAGAAGCTGATGGGGATCATAGTACCAGGTAAGGCCCCTACCCGCGCTATGGCATTTGCAGATGACACTGTCATCGCGTTTGAATGTTCTGAGGGCACCACATTTGCTGCTGTGATTCTTGAGATGTACACCAAGGCGTCCAACGCTAAGATCAACAATTAAAACAATGGTATTACAGGTTGGCTCACCAAAATTTCCACCATTTGGTTTAGATCCTATGCGCGACACCTTCCATCACCTGGGGTCCTGGCCATCTCACAAGGAGTCGCACACAATGAAAATAAGAATTTGTTTTAGTAAGTGGTTAACCTTAGGATTATCAGCTGATACAGACGGAATTTAACTCCCTAGGTATGGGCCTTGAAAGCAACGTGTACCTCCTTTTTAAAGCTTGGTTCCTCGCGCATGTCTATCCATTCTAAGACACATTCTATATGAGAATCAACGTTCTCCTCCGCTTTTGGATCTGGGGCTCCAACCAACAACCCACAGCACTGTCAACAATAGCCTGACCCTGCAATGAAGGGGGCCTAGGGCTTCTGGACACCCGCTTTCATGCCACCTAAAATTACCTGAAACTCCTTAGACTAATTGTATGCAGGACGCGACCCTCAGCCTGATGGGTGCCTGTCCCCTGACAATCTGCATAAGAATCTCTAGGCCTTCCCATAGCAAAGCTGAAATCTTTAGGGTGTGGCTTACTAACCACTCAGGCCATCGACTGAAACCCTACTCACCAAATAATAGAATTAAGTTTCCTTGCCCTGAGACAAGTGAGTGCATTGGTGTACCCTGCCTTCCCATACAGAAGGGATGTCCCAGGCCTCAGCCCCCATCGCCATGTGATAGTACACAATGAACAGGTAGTCATATTTTGCCTTACCTCCCAGAATAAACCTCTAATTCTCCCGCGCCTTCTCAAACTCCTCCTTACCTCAGAAAGCATTGCCTTAAGAGGCTCTGTCAGGAATTGTATCACCTAATACTTTCTGTGAAGGTGTCTAACACCCTTTGTCAGTACTCTATTTTTCCTACAGGAAAAGGGGACTAAACTAACCCTAGCTTTCCACACTGCAGCTGCGCTTATTTTAAGCCTATTGATTCCCATCTCCACCAATTTTTCATCTGCCAGGTGTCACTGCATTATGTTTCAAGGTCCACGTGCTCCTCCATGCCCTTCCATGGCTTGGCAACCTTGCTTAAGATCTGTTCTTTGAGCAGACCCTATTTAGATGCCACAACCCCTCCAAGTAAGGCCTATATCATGAAACTATGGACAATTCACAATTACTTCCTTTTGGAAGCTTTTTATCTTGCAAGTATAGACCATACAACACATGACTTCCCATTTCAAGGTGCACTTCAAAATGGCCTTGAAAGCCTCAACTATGGAAAGACCCTCCACAGCTCAGTCTCAACTTCACAAGTCTCTGGCGCACCAACCCTATTCACTTTCTCAACATATCCTCCCTCCTCTTCCAAATCCTCAAAGCTATTAGGAGCCATGCACAAAAATAAATATCAATGAATCTTTCCTTGGGTTGGGACCATCTAGTACTAATAAATAGATTAAATATAAATGTGGCCCAGAATTCCAGGCTTTCTGGTTTTAAATGGTGCACTTCAATTATACAAATAATAATCCATTGGGTAACGTTCCTCTCCTCAATCAAGGGAGGGAACAATGCTAGAGTTATGTTCCATGATTCATGATCAACGTTTTTACTAGTTGCAACTTTAGGCCCCTGTAGTATGAACCGCGTTTCAGCTTTTTCACAAAAAAGCTGGATCTTAGTTTTTGGGTTCCCAGAGCAGTATAGAATGAAAATCTCGAAGTTTTCATAGATGAAAATATAGATTGGAATGGTTGTAGAGAGGCAATGGTTAGGCACGTTAGCTTCTTCATAGTCTGATAGTTATAAACTATCCTGGTTTATGATATTTTTATTGAAAATATGCAAATAGATTAAATTAAGGATTAATACAATAAAGGAAAATATCATTAATTTATGATTAAAAGTTTTTCAATATACTTAGGATGACTTAGTGTCCTGTGGTGTATAGGTCGCCTGAGTCCTCCACTTCAGAATCTTCAATTCTCATCCAGTAAGGAGGTCAAGCCATGGTCTTCTCATTGAAATGGCTTATGGGTGGTCATCTTCTCTTTGTTCCAGGGATTCCAGGTCATAATCCTAGATACTGAGATGGAGAGACACCAGGTGATGATTCCTAAACCCCATTTATAATTTTTGACTATTTAAGGGCAGAGGCTCTTAGTTAAAGATCCATATGTTTCATGCTGGCTTAATTATGGAGGATAACTGTCAAACGGTATGTCAATCCAATTTATAAATTTTTTAGACCGATTTTCAGTACAAACATTGGCATTGCCTTTGGACAATAGCTAAAATATTCTGTAAGAAATTTAGAAAATTTGGAATACTGTCACCTTGTCTTACAGATTTTTAATCCTATAGATGAATTATTCCGCCTAGTGTATTCTTGGTTTGTATAAAAAAGGAGCATAATTTTTATATCAAGCAATAAGAAAGCTAATACAGAAAAACTTATAGTTCAACTTTAGTTATACTTTTATCTCATTGAAAAAATATAGCTAAATTTATGGCAGCCATGTAAACCAAAATCTTTATGCGTATATACTGTCATCTGCTACCAAAGAGTCAATAATATTAAAATTCTACCAAAACTTGATCCTTTTCATCTAGCCTAACTCTAGTTGGCAAAGAATGCTAATATTTGGGTCATAACGTTCATATTAAAACTACAATACTTTTATATTATATATAAGGCTGCTTGTAAATTAACAGTTTGTCACAAGTTTAAGTAATCAACAAATGGCTTCACTTACTTATAGAACTAAGCTGTAATATATGCTTTAATACTATAACATTATCTATAGCCTTACCTATTTTAATTTAATGACACCAATAGTATATAAGTATCAAAAAATTTAGAACTTTAAAGATAATTATGTAGCTTGAGTTAGAATGACAAAGATTGTGCTATTGAGTAAGATCTTAAGTTATAAAGTGGATTGCAGACTATTTTATATGAATATTGCCCTTTATAAACTGGTTAATTTTTTAATTAGCATAAGGGTAAACTAATATGGCGTATAAATATCCTGTATAGATTAACTGATATATCTTGATACTATAGAGTTCAAGCTAATGATCTAAAAGCTGCATCCTATTCCAGCTTTTGAAGGCATTTATCACATTAAAGCTAAGTTGAGTAACCAACGAGTTTTACTAACCTTATATAGAATTCTCATTCTATCAGAAACCTATAATGGACTCGTACTACCTGCAGCTGTACCTAAAATATAAGGTTGTTAGTTTGGTTTTCCCAAAAGTATTTAAAACTGCTTCAGTATTAAAATATAGTTTGTAGCTTCAAGGTACATGCTATAGGTTGTTTTTGTCCAAGTTAGCTTACGGCTTTACAGATTTTGCTGCTGAGATAGCTTAGCGCTCATAGATATAAATTTTAAGCTTAAATTTGATGATATAGTATATATCACAGCTTTATTTGTAATTAGCCTATCTGCTATACAAAGCGATAAGAGACTTGTAAAGTATTATACTATTTTATGTTAATTGTTTGAAAAATTTTAGATATGTAGCCTGTTTTGAACATACTTATAAAAAGGTAAACCTTTGAGATATGAGTTAAAGTTCTATTTGCTTTTTATAGCGGTGATAACCAATTTCAGCGCTACTATATCAATCCTTTTATATATAAATAGCCTTGGCTGTATTATATAACCTATAGCTCAGCATTGATATCATCCTCATATAGGTTTGCATTTGCTCAATATATATGCTTTTAAATATCAGTATATATTATCTCAGTTATTTCTGAAGCTAATAGAGATTATTACTTTAGATAAACCTTTACTAATCACTTGTACACATCATTTGATAGTAAAAATTATAAACACTTCGTTATAAATTAATATTTACAGGCGTTTTATTGATACTATATTAGAATGGCTAACATGTTAAACTCTTATATACATTATCAGTAGCAACGTAAGGTTAAGGCCAAGAGTAATTATAGTGGACTTTCATACTTCTTTATCCTTCCTGCTGATCATCTTGGTGAAGCCTTGCTACCCAAGTTAGAAGTTGAATAAAGTATTGCATCTAAGTTCTTTCTTACTTTATCCTGTTGATGTAGGGCCCCCATACTTTCCTATAATTCTGCTACAGACTACAATGTAGCACACAACACTTTACACCAAGCTTTGATTTTACTTGATGATAATAGTTTAAGGATAGCACTAACCAGAAACTCGTGGTTAAGGTGATACATGGTGGCATGTATGATAAAATAAAGTTACCCATCTGTAAAAGAGTACAAGAATAGGTTTTAAAGTCAAGTCTGGTGTTTATGGTTTGAATCAGTGATAAACACGAAAACCAGAAAATTGAGTCTGGAAGTGAAGTTGCAATACCTCACGATTGGGAGAAGTACCCTGTGTTTGTATTTTAAGGCTTATCCCAATTAGACTCTAATAGGGCCTGGATAAGTATGACACATCTGATCAGGAATGTGCTTAGCTACATCTTATTTAAGTCAACACCTCAGGTTGATGAGGTCTATACCTTACAACTATTATATATGGATTTAAAATTTATAGGTATCTGCAGCAATCAAGGATGAGTTATCATATAAGCTTTAATTCTGTGACTATTATAATAAGCTTTTTACAATTTAAAACATTTCTATCAAGAGTGAGGCTTAAACTTGACTAAGAACTAACCTTTATAGATCCAGTTGCCAAATTTGGCAACTTAGTACATATCACATTGAGGCAAAGTCTCAACTTTACTACAACCACCTGTAAGTTAAGCTCTAAAATAGCAAGCACAACGGCTCAGGAGACTGCTACTGGCAGCGTTACAATTGGGTTTGAACTCATGCATTTAACAACGAAATTTAAGACCTATGGGAATATCATATACATTCTAAAACTTTTCTCTCTCGTTGCAATCACTAATTGCAACAAATTCGATTCAATACTAGGTAATTTTGATAGTCTCTTTGAGGAGATTAGTGTGCACCCAATGTCAGGTAGCATTTGGTCTAGCAAAAAAGGGCACAGGATTGGGAATCACACCATCCAAAGTCCATAAATGCCCAGTGACACTGGCGGCCTAAATGAAAATAAAAAAACGTGCTGAGTTTTTTTCCAGAGATTTTAGCTTGGCAAGCAAAATGCAACCAATTCATCAAAACTTCGCATTCCCAGCCCCTGTCATCAGTGGAGCACACGGTTCAAGTTTTCCTGGATATTAACTAAACAGCGCATTTGGGAAAAGTTCTTTGGAGATGAGCATGAAAGTTTCCTGGACACAGTATATGTTGTACTGCACTCTATGACTTGAAGTTGGTTGTATCTCAGGTTTGAGACTAAAAAAATTAGTGGACAAAGCTATTAGGTGCATGTGGCAATAGACCTCCTAGATAGTCAACAGGTGGTCAAAACAAAGTGCACTTGATGGACCAAATCAAACCAAATTTTTGTGACGTTTGATTTCCTCTCCACAACAATAAAGCACACAGTGCTGGAGCACCACCTCATGGTTGGGCTTAAGAGCTATGGGGAACTTCAATCCTTCAAAATGCAACGCTTTACTTGGGTTGGGACCATCTAGTACTAAAAAAAATGCAACGCTTTATGCTTATGCCGGACCTGTGCATAGGCAAAGTGATTGCAGTGATCACCCCAACTGCATTCAATGCGGAAGACTTGACACAAATCCCCCACACTGTAGTTGTGAATATCAACGGGCAGGAATCCAGCCCATTCCACATCATAGTGGATAGCGCCATCTATCTGCACCTTTTGTCACGCTTTTGGCCACAAGGATCACACATGCCCTTCCAGAGAGGGCATCACGCAAAATGAAATCCTCCTTGACGCAATGGGCAAGGCAGACTCCCATTATGAACCAGCCATTGACACAAACGCCGCAACTGGGATTACCTCAAAGCCTGTCTCCACAAATTCCGCTTTCACAAACAGTTCATGAATTGGGTGATTTTGCTTATAAAATAAGCCACAATGGCTGTGCGTAGCACTGGCTTCTCACTGATGTGGCTCACCCTCAAAGGGGCCTCTACTAAGGGGACCCTTTAATCCCACTATTGTACAACTTCATCCTCAACCAACTTTTACGCAATGTGAATACCAGCATTACTGGTGTCCATGTGCAAGGCCAAGAACCAGTTAAGGTACTGGCATTTTCTGATGATTGTGTGGTGGGGTGTCTAACAACTAAGATGCACGTGCGCTTGAGGCTACTATCCAGGATTACTCCAGGGTAAGTAACGCCGAACTCAACGCCTCCAAAACTGAAATTATTCTCCTCGGTTGGTACCAAGCCTGCTAGTCACCAGCACCTCATTACCTAACTGCTTCAGCATCTGGCTCACAGGCTCTCTTGCTCCACCCACCCCATACCGCCCCGATTGTACTACCTTTCATGCCAAGACCTGCTGCTGGTCTGGTATGCCATTTGGGAGTGTGGTTGGAGGCGGGAGAGTACACCTCGTTGGTGATGTAGCACCATAATATAGACAATGTCACAAAGCGCATTGCCTCCCTAAGAGCCCAACAGACTACCCTCCTAGGTCAGGTTGTACTTTTCAACTTATGCTCCTGTCCGAAGTATGGTTTGTGGCCCATGATATCGCCTTTTCCCCTCTTTCTTCACTTCTTTATACGCCCTCCTACAGGATGGCTTTGGTTAGGCCGCCCATTTCCAGTGCGCCTGGATGTCATGTTTGAACCTCACCATAGTGGAGGTATGGGCCTACTCAACATAAAAGCCCAAGCTGCCAAAATACTTGGTACCTGGATCGTGGCAGCCACCAACCCCGCACTCCTAGACCAACACAGGTCATGTGCGGCCTGCTCCAACTTTTCCCGCGCCCTAGGCCTCAGAAATCTTACCCACCCCCATTCTCTGCTAAACTATCTTGCCTTGCATCCCTCTGCTGCAGGCCCACATGGGACGTCATCCCACTCCAAACTAATTCTCCTCTCCATGTGGAGTGCTGAGTAGAGAATCAGCATCAGTGGGCACACCGCCACAGGGGTTGCCCTACTCCACGTTTCAAACAGGAAGTCCATGGGCAAGTTGTTTTAAACAGCCTGGTACCCCAACGTCCCCACCTCATTGCCTGTGTGTACTATCTTGAAAAGCTCAACATCATGTACTCTTTGGAGACCCAGAAGGACATTTGGCAATACACACACCATCCTCTTTTAGAGCTCCAAATTCGCGCCCATGTGTGGAGATGCCTGAGAAAAGTGTAACGCATGGCTGGGAGGTCCAGAGTCTCTCAAGCTTCATGCATTGTATGCAGTCACTATGGATCTTTAGTCCATCGCTTGGAAGATTTCCTGCTATCACAGAAAATTTGGCGAGATTTTATGCGCCTCTTTTGACAGGAGATTGAGCAGGATTTCAGCCTTCCCAAAAACATCTTCGCCTTTTCCATGTCCTCTCCTATCTACCCATCACTCCACGCTTTAATTGTTGCAATAGCGCTATAGATGATACACACCATTGCCCTTGATGAACTCTCTGGCACTACCCCAACCTTACGTGAAGCTGTGCATCGCTTCCATTCCCACCTTATGAATCACTTTTTAAGCTTGGTCATTTGGCCACCTGCCATCCTGCCAACGACGGTTGGTATCATCCTGGTTCCCCCATCTGGTTCCTATCGTCAGATTTTTTTCCTTTTATTCATGTTCAGTTTTTCCCAGTCCTTCCATGTCGCTCCCCCTCTTCCTTCCACTGGCAGTCCCATTGGAAACAGGAGGTAGCTATGGCTCCTCTGGGGTGTCCCTCATTATTTTTTCAGTGAATTGTAGTTAGAGTTTATTTTAAGTGTCCATCCCATGTGTAAAAATTTATAGGTTTCCTGATTATTTTTGGCCAATAACCCCTATAAACTTATTACTGCACAGGTTCAATTTCCTCATGCGCCTTGCGTTGTAAGAATATATATAATCCAATAATAGTATGGCGACTATTATCCATAGTCAAGTTAGAATTATCTTCAGGCTTAACGCTTCAGCTGGTATTTCCGATAGTACTGAATATCGCACTCTTAAGGATTCATTCCCTGAAATTCTGTCCACTCGATCTTCATTAAGATCCTCTGATGACAGTCCCTTCAGCCCAACACACAGTCAGCAGCAATCCCTTAGCTGTGATTACCTTCATCTCTAGATCCCCGGTCAGATCTCTACTCTTCTCTGAGAGTCTACCAATTATTGCCTTCTGCAATAATATCCTTGAGATGGAATCTTCACGCTAGATGCTGATAGTCTAACTATTACTGAATCTATAGTCAAACTAATAAGGTTCTTTATTAGTTCTTTCCCAACTGTAGACTTGTGTCAATCAGTGAGTATTTTCCAGTGTAATACTTGAGTGTTCTACTACTATACTACTTTACTACTGTACTACTTTTGAGTTTGAGTCTTTTTTATTATAGTGATTCTAGGGAATTTATAGGGGATTTGACTGTCTAACCCTCAGTTGACACCTCTTTCAATGAAATGGCAGCTGTTGCCATTGAATCACCCTTCCTCATCTCAGCAGCGATGGTCTTCCCCATCCTGACTAGGATTCCAACTTTAGACATCCTCAAGACCTGAAACAAAAAGAGTTGGAAATGTATCCTTAACATTTTCCTCTCGATCCAAGTGAATCATCCATAGCTGGCTAGCCACCAATTGATTCTCTAGTTGCAGGCGGCATCACTCGCCTTGCAACTCATTGAACATTTCTCAATCAGTCAGTGATGAAACCCAACTGATCCCAATCAGTACACCTGATAGTTAATTACTATCAGATGCCCTTATTTCATCAGCCCTTCCACCCGATGAGATATTAAGTATTCATCCTGATTGATCCCTGACGGATACAACCAGATAAATATCCTAAAATCCCCCAAAAGTAGTTCCTCCAAAATTTGGGTCAACTGATTTCAATTCACTTCGCCTTAGGGAATTTTTCCCCTAGCGATACCAGGTAATCTAGCAGGCTGGGAATATGGGCAAAAATCCCAACACATCCCCCCTCTTGCCTAGATTTCCAGCAAGAAAAGGACTGGGCATGGAAACACCGCTTTGGATACCTGGTCAAATACTTCATTGATTCAAGCGGAGTACTTTGTCAATACTCAACGCTGCTTGGGATGACCTTCAGCATATGGCATTCCTCCTCTTCTTCCTTGCTACTGCCTACTCAGAGCGCGGTCCCCACGACCTCTTGTCATGCCAGGCGATTGATTTACTCATGATGATCTTTTTCCCAGGATCCAGTTATCCCCCCGTCAGGGTATATGACCTGCTGTCATATTCAGGTTTCTCAGTCCGGCATCCTAGAATTCCTGATTCTCTCTTCTTCCTAGACAGGGACTCTTGCCATCAATATTTGTCTCACAGCTTAATTAAGAATGCTCATTTATATTCACCTTCATTATTTAAATTATAACCTCTTGGCTGTAAGTCATTCTTTCCTTGGAAAGCTTATTTCATTAATTTTATAAAAATAAATTTTCAAAATTGGAGCCTAATGGAGTGTAGGGTGCATAATGTCAACTTCTATATCAGTCCAACATCCCCCCTCTAGTCCTGCTCATATGTCAAACTTGGAGTCTCGCTACCTCAGCTTCTTAACAGTCTATCCAATTCGGACCTCCGCCTCTTTCAGCAAATGAGTCAGGATGCTCGGCGGACCCTCTTCTATGGTTCTTCCAGGACTCATACGCCTAGCCTGGTACAAGCAGCTAGTCCTTCCATCGAGTTACTGGAAACAGTATATAATCTCATCAAAACCAGGCTTGCTATAATTTCAAATAACTTTCGGCCAACTCTTCCCTTGAAGTCAATCCCCAAGTTGGACTTCAAAACCCTTCTGTATCTGGCTCCTTTCACTGAGGCTCCAAACATCATCGTCAATGCTCTGGAGGTTATGCTGACTGCTCCAGATTGTTCGTTCCTGGCTGGGTCAGATTTGCTCCCTGAGTTCCTCTTCCAGCTTGGTCAATTCTACAAACCCGCTGTATTGGTTTCTGAGCTCACAATTGGGAACAGTATTTATACTGAGCTCCCATATGCTGAACTTTGAGCGCAAGTTACCAAGGCATTGTCATTAGCGCTGAATCCCTCAGATCTGGACAACCTTCTGTATCAGAATACTGCCACTTATGCTCTCCACTTTGCTAGCCAAGTTCTTCAAATTTTGTTGAAAAGCTTCCAGCCTCACCTAACTTTCATCGATCATTCAGCTTCAGCTTCCGCGAGGCTTGTAGTTGTCATTTACAGGATGCAATCCATTTGTTACATAACTACCTCTTCTTTGGAGCTTCCCATCGCTATCTTCCGTTGATGGCGCTAATTGGGGGTATGATTTGACAACCTCCCTCGATTATTCCTTCTTTGCTGCCAGCTCACATGTCTAGCATTCTTGATGAGGCCTGTTGGCAGGTACTCAAGACAAATCTTCTGGCGCTGGTGCCTTATTAGGATTACTCAGGGTTATTTGCCAATTGCCTCTTCCTTTATTGCTGTTTTCCACCCCGCTCTGGGGTTTCATGATTGGCATCTTCCGACATATCTATTTCTCTTCCCCTAGTTACGTTTTCTCAGGGCTCAGCATCCGCTCAACAAACGTGGTTTTGAGTAGAACTCACCCTTGCAAGTGTCTGATTGCATATCAATTTTTATGGACTATTCCTCCCTACTGCAATCCATCCTCCCTCCCCCAAGAGGTGACATAGGCGGAATCATCCCCGCACTGAGGACAATTAAAAATAAAAAATAAAAGTTCTATAAGAAATATATCAGCTTCTTTTTTCTTATCTACTTATTATATATATAAATATTAATATTTATATATATATATTTCCCAATATTTTTTTTAATTTTTTTTCTATGGGACTTGACCTTGTTTCAGTTCTTTGTCCATCTTTTCCCCCAAACTGGATCCTGGGCACTTAAACCTACCAGTTTTCTATGGTTCAGAGTTCCTTTTTTTCAGACTTAACCATCTAGATTGGTTCAGAGGTCCTTTTTTCGAACTTGACCTAATCATTAGGACATGACCAACTTAATGGTTCATTGGTCTTTTGGGAACTTTTTTTTTTTTTTTCAATCCATCACTTTAAATATTTAGCGTGGACTCAATTTACTACTCTTCCATCCAAGAGATTCTTGATGGAATAAGCATTGGTTGCCATCTTGGCAATTACTTTGAACAGACCCAACCATATTTCGCATCCAACTTATTTCTTCATCTGAAACCATGTATATCACAATAGGCAACTCTTTCTCCTATATGATATTCTTCTAATGGCGATCAGTTTATCATCCATCAATTTCACTTGTATCCTTTTCTTTAAGGTAGTATCAAATGCTTGCAATTGCATATCAATCAGGATACTCATCAGTCAGTTCAGGTATTGTTCAGTACTCATCCCCGACGTAGGTTCTATTACCAAATATATTATCAGTGTTAATGCAGCCTTCCTTCCGTAAAGTAATTCAAATGGCATCTTTCCCGTTGCTGTATGAAAACTAATGTTGTAGGCAAACATCACCAAACTCAGGTATGTTCCCCACATGGAAGTTCTCCCTGCGACTAGCTTCATCAGCGTTGCGGCCAGCATCCTATTGACCCATTCTACCAGTCCATTCATCTCCAGCTGATATGGTACTGACATGACTCCCTGGACCCCCATATTTCATTTAGCCTCAGGATCACATGGGATGTGAAGTTGGTCCAATTATCACTCAGTATAACTTGTGGAAACCCATGCTGGTATACTACTTGATCCAGGATGAATCTCGCAGTACTGGTAGCATCAACTTGGGTTAATGCTTTTGTTTCGACCCATCTCATCAGATGATTGATGGCTACTATGATGTATTTCACTCCTCCTCCTGTACTCATTGCCAATGGTCCCATCACGTTGATAGATACCATGTGCCATGCAAATCCAGGTCGGACTAGTCAGTATCCAGTTGTATTCTTGTGTGGTTTATACAGTTGGCATTCCACACAAGCCAGATGGTCCGCAACATCATTTTTATTTGATTCCCAGTAATAATACTGGCGAATATGGTCAGTTGTTTTTCTCAGGCCTCCATGCCTGACAACCTTATGAGCGGCTTAAACGATTGCTGCTCTCTCTGACAGTTTTTGAGAATAATAGCCATTTCCCGTTTATCATCTTGAATACTTGTCCATCCATGGTCTCAGTGTTTTCCATCACTTTTCTGAAGCGCACTTTGGATTTCTTGAGGCTCATCCTCAATTCTTCCTTCGACCATTCTCTGGAATAACTCATCCACCTGCGGATATACCAACTGGACCATTGGTGACTGCAATAAGCCATCCGCGTTTTGGTGAGAAGCCCCCGCTTGGTGGACTATCTTGTAATCATAAGCCTGAAGTTTGAGTGCCCATCGGGCCAGTCATCCAACAGGTTCCCTCAAATTGTGCAGCCAACGCAACAAAGAGTGGTCCATCACCACCTTAAAGAGCATTCCATGGACATATAACCAAAACTGTTTACAGGCGTAAATGACTGCAAGGCATTCATAATCAGTTACAGTGTAATTCCTCTCTGCAGCAGAGAGTGTCCGGCTCACATACGCCACCAGATGTTCATCCCCAAGTTCATCTACTTGGCTCAATATGGCGCCAATCGCCATCAATGAAGCATCAGTTTGAATGATAAACTCCTGATCAAGATTTGGATATTTCAGAATTGGCAAATTTATCAGATACTGGCGTAATTCATCAAAGGAGACCTGAGCCTCTTCATTCCATACAAATCCTTTTTTCAGATCCTTTAATAAATGGAATAAAGGCTCAGCTATTCAGGCGAAGTCCCAAATAAATCTTCTATAGTGTCTGACCATCCCAAGGAATACTTGGATGTCTCAGACACTCTTCAGCACAGTCATCTGTTTATTAGATACTATTTTCTGGGGTTGCAGCTGCAATCCATTTGCATTAATCACAAATCCTAGGTATTCAAGCTCCTTCTTGAAGAAGTGGCACTTCCGTGGCTTAATCTTCAGGTTAGCCGCGGACAATCTCTTAAACACTTCCTTCAAGTGGTGCAGGAGATCAGTAAAGGTTCTACTGAACACATTGATATCGTCCAGATATACCAGGATGCATGACAACTTCAGGTCGCCCAATATCATATCCATGGCCCTCTGAAACGTCGTGGGCGCATTACAAAGACCCTGGGGCATCCCAGTCAGCTGGTATAACCCCTGTGCGGTGATAATCGCACATTTTTCCTGGTCTTCTGCTGGCAAGTCAATATGCCAGTATCCTGAGATTAGGTCCATTGTGAAGAAATACTTCGCTTCTCCTAATCAGTTTAGAACATCGTCGATCCTCAGTAGGGGATATGAATCCTTCTTTGTAATTTTATTCAGCCTCAAATAGTCAATCACTACCTGTTTTGATCCATCTTTTTTCTCTACGATCAAAATCAGGCTTGCCCAGGGACTTGATGACGGAACTAGAAGCCCATGCTTTACTAGTTTGCTGATCTCATCTTCCGCTACCGCTTCAGAGGCTTTTGATCTTCAGATCAGTCTCATTCTTAATGGTAAATTTTCTCCGGTGTCAACTTTGTGAATTACGCCTTGCACGCATCCCAAATCATGATCATCCTGAGCGAATATTTCCTGATATCTCTTGAATAATTTGAGCACCTCCTCCTTCTGCCCTTCCAGCAGATCTGCAAGCTGCTCTTGATCAACTAATAGGTTGATGCTGTCAGCCACTCCAGCTGGTAATCCCAGTTCCTCGAGAGATCCAAAATCATGGAATCGTCTCAATTCTGCCATTGGTATTAAATGAACAAACGCAATGATTTGATTTTTCTTTATCTTCATCAGTTTTTCGCTTAAATTTGCTAAGAGAACTCGTATTTCTCCATGGCCTGGCATAATTATCCCAGGAGCCACCCAAGGCTCCACTCTGGACTTCTTCCAGGGGCTTCCAACTTCTCCATATAACAACTCCAGAATCTCTAGAGTCAACCCTGTGGTGACTATCATTTGCGATCCAGCCAGTATGGTTTCTTGTTTCTTGATCCGCAAAGGAATTCCCCAGTGGTCCACAGAGTTTAAAGCATTTTGGTTCACTGTGGCAATCTCAGTCCACAACCTACATATCTCTTCTTTGTATGACATTCTAGATAAATTATTCTACTCAACTACCCCTGTAGTGAGCACCAACTTGTAAAAATTTGTAGGTTTCCTGATTATTTTTGGCCAATAACCCCTATAAACTTATTACTGCACAGGTTCAATTTCCTCATGTGCCTTGCGTTGTAAGAATATATATAATCCAATAATAGTATGGCGACTATTATCCATAGTCAAGTTAAAATTATCTTCAGGCCCAACGCTTCAGCCGGTATTTCCAATAATACTAATATTGCACTCTTAAGGATTCATCTCCTAAAATTCTGTCCACTCAATCTTCATTAATATCCTTTGATGACAGTCCCTTTGGCCCAACACACAGTTGGCAGCAATCCCTTAGCTGTGATTACCTTCATCTCTAGATCCCCAGTCAGATCTCTACTCTTCTTTGAGAGTCTACCAATTATTGCCTTCTGCTATAATATCCTTGAGATGGAATCTTTACGCTAGATGCTGATAGTCTAACTATTACTGAATCTATAGTCAAACTAATAAGGTTCTTTATTAGTTCTTTCCCAACCGTAAACTTGTGTTAATCAGTGAGTATTTTCCAGTGTAATACTTGAGTGTTCTACTACTATACTACTTTACTACTGTACTACTTTTGAGTTTATGTCTTTTTTATTATAGTGAATTCTAGGGAATTTATAGGGGATTTGGCTGTCTAACCCTCGGTTGACACCTCTTTTGATGAAACAGCAGCCATCGCCATTGAATCACCCTTCCTCATCTTGGCAGCGATGATCTTCCCCATCCTGACTAGGATTCTGACATTAGACATCCTCAAGACCTGAAATGAAAAGAGTCAGTTTGTATCCTTAACGTTTTCCTCTCAATCCAAGTGAATCATCCATAATTGGCTAGCCACCAATTGATTCGCTAGTTGCAGGCGGCATCACTCACCTTGCAACTCATTAAACATTTCTCAATCAGTCAGTGATGAAACCTGCCTAATCCTGATCAGTACACCTGATAGTTACTTATTATCAGATGCCCCTATTTCGTCGGCCCTTCCGCCCAATGAGATATTAAGTATTCATCCAGATCGATCCCTGATGGATACAACCAGATAAATATCCTAAAATCCCCTGAACGTAGTTCCCCCAAAATTTGGGTCAACCGATTTCCAATTCACTTTGCCTTAGGGAATTTTCCCCCTAGCGATACCAGGTAATCTAGCAGGCTGGGAATATGGGCAAAAATCCTAACAACATAATTAGCCTTCCCCAAGTAAAAATTAAATTTAGATATCATATACATTTTATGGAGTTAGACGCAGTTAGCAGAATTAACATGTTACTAAACTGAGGGATCTTTTGGTAAAATTTGGATGATGGTTTCTCAAATCTAGACAGCTAAAGTTAAAAATTTGATTAGAAATGAGGTAATTAGAGAATTGCGTCATCTGGGCCTGACGTGATCACTGCATTAAATTACCTTGGGATTATTTTAAATTGATGATTTGTCATTAGGTCTACTACAGATACTATTATGATTTCTCGCTTATGAAAGCCAGTCAGCCTAAGAATCAACTGAGCCTTACCAATGACCTGAATACCCTGGGAATGGTGATACACTGTAATCAAATGAGTACCCCAAGTATGATGTCTATTTTAGATATCAGACATTGTGGCTCAATTTGCAAAAAAATGATATTGTAAAGCCTAAAAAGTATTAAAAAATTAGATGACATCAAAAGTGAAAAGTACAATGAGAACTATTTTTCACAGCTTAGATTATCAAAGTATATAAAAAGGGATTCACTATCACTGATAATGATGGCATTCTACTATACACTCAGAAGTGATATTTGCATTGATCATGAATCATAAATGGACATACTAATGAAGAAACAGAGCCACAAGCATGGTACCACAGAATTTATTAGAGATTTAAGAAAATTTGGAATGCTAGTCACAGCCATAAAGTGGCTTTTAGAAAAAGATAATTTTCATATTAACTTAACTTTACAAATTAACTTTTTTATTTTATCACTGGAAGTTGAACCTATACCAATTATTACTAACATCTTATGGTTAACCATGAGGTAAAAATCTCGCATTATAACTTTTATAAACAGATCTATTAACCCAACTTTACTTCTTGAGTCTCATCCCCTTGGCCTGTACCGTGAACATTATCCTTCAGGCATAAGAGGGACCCCAGGTCCTCCATGATTCCCCTATCTCAGCTAGATTACTTGCTCATATGGTAGATGAAAAATGGGTTGCTGCTCTGCCCCCTAGGAATCCTCACTCTATGACCCTCATTTCTTCTTCCTTATATAAACGGTAGTAAGTGTTTTCAGGGAGGTGGTTCAGTCCAGTGGCCTCTGGTGGTGCCCTAAAGTTCATTCCACCTACAGTCAAATTACTCATATTATTCTAGAAAATGCCATACTCTTCCCCAAACACCAATTAACACCTAAATGGGTCTAGATATTTTGGATCAGGTATAAACTAGTAAACCAAGTCATGGATCACTACTCCAGATCACTTAATCCACTCCCAAAGTTGCCTTAATCATTTGACCATTGGAATGATTTTATGAAAATAGGTTGTTCCAATTCTCCAGTCTAAAAAATTTAAACAAAACTGTCTCCACTTATTCAGATTTGTCACAAATCCATGGAATAATACATCAAATTTTAAAATTTATCCAAAAATGATAAAGACTTCCCTAAACTATATCACTCGTATTAGGCCATCCAATCAGGATATGCCTTTTCGGCCCCACACCCTAGACAGGTCTTTGCACTATTCTCCAATTCACATCCTCCTCCTAAAAGGCAACAGCCCTCCTTAGGGCTTGTTGTCAATTCAATCTCTATACTGAACCTTTCTTAGATTATAATACTTGTTGAAATTCCATCTCAAGTATATATCAGCCTTGGATAGGGCTGACCCTAGTTCAAATTCCAAGGTACTTATGTTGTTTCTATGATTTCAGCTATTGTTATTTAATTAGGCACTACTAATGATTAGATTATCTATTTTGAGTGTTTCAACTCTAAGTTTCTAAAGATTTTGCATATGTATTTAATAATGTTGATCAACCTTACCAAATCTTTTACTTGATTCAACACAGTTTAACTTTTGTTTAAATTAAGTCGATATAGAACTTCAGATTGAGCACCAAGCAAACAGCAACGTGAAATAACATAGATGGAATATTTTTTAAATTATAAAATTAACCAATTATAATGCCATTAGATGTACGTTACATGTAACAACTCAAACCTAGCAATTCTTTAGATATGAGGAATAACTCATTAGAACAAGATTTAGATAAGTAACAATATGCATATTTTATTATGAACATTTAATCAATTCAATAAAGATTTTACTAAGGAGAAATCAATTGCGTCAAATTAATGGACATGGTTGATGAGGCCCAAACATTACAATTCACCAAAGAAAAGAAATATGAACACTTTTTAGAGTAATTGGTTTAATTTAAACGAATTGGTATCCTACTATTTGGATAAAGTTCTAATATAATATTATATATAAGTGTACTACAGCCAAAATTATCACCACATGTTTATCCAACCAATGTAATTAATGATGAATTGCTGTATTGATGCAACACTGTGCTGCTGGAGCAAACCTTATTGCAGTTTTCCATATTATAATTGTATTTTTATATGATATCAGTTTATTCAGTTTATCACCTCTAATTTTATCTGGCCACCCTATGAATAGGACTAGTTAATTTAAATATACTGACCTCTTTTATTATGTATTATCTCCTTGTCTGGGGGTAAGAACCCTAGCTAGTATTTTTATTTTGGAAAGGTTCCTCAGGTGTAGGCATACCAAGATGATTAAGTTTTCTGCAGTAGCCTCCCTAATCCCCATGTACACCTTCCTGATGCTTTATAACTTTGTGAAATAAATGATGTAACTCAAGCCCACAATTGGCGCAGAACTGATAGTGGATGAGGTACTGGATGGAACTAACCTCAGATGGACTTGGGATCAGTAAGGACACATGTTGAGCTTCTGTAAATCTAGGGGAGAACCCCATGCACTTCAACTGCACAAATTTTCAGTCCACACAAAGAAGGGGGTGAAGATGGCAGCCAACTCTCTTATGACCCAGGGCGATCTGGCCCATGTGTGGAAAAGAGGTGGGTGATGGCGCACCCATCAAAAAAGTACCCCTTTCCCCTTATCTCACTACCAAAGAGCTGGTGCATCAGATTAGGGGTGTGTGGAGGAAACAGAAGCAAGAGGCCACTGCTGGAGGGAAATTGACGGCATTTCTCCCCCTGTGATATTTTTGGTCATGATGAGAAAGCCAATAAATAAATTAAATTGAGGTGCGGCGGAATTGAGATAGTCATGGTACAACTGGTTTGAAACACCGCCATGGTGTTTCCCTTCCTCTGTAAGAGGGGGTGTCAAGATTTCAATATGACTGGACAATAAGCTAGTGTTCCAGCAAATCGTAATTTAGATGAAAAGAGAGCTCTGAGGGTGAGTAACAGGTTAGGGCAATGCAAGGTGAATCAATTAAATCAATTAGGGTATGGCGAATTGAGGAAATTATGTTGAAGCCTTGATGATTAAACAAACTCTACATAGATAGTGAATAGAGATTGACTAAGCAAAATGTGTCAAATCCGTTGAAGAATATCAAGGGTTAAGGGTTGAGCGGGAGAGAGAAGTTAAAGGAGGTTTTTGAAGAAGAAAAGGGGAGGAAGAAAGAAGAAGGGAGTAAGAGTAATTAGAGAGCGTAAGCAGAGAGGGTCTGCTGGTTATATCATATTAAATAAAGTAGCGTAACTGGGGCAATTGCCTCATATTTTAAAAGTTTATTATGGCTATTTGGGGGACAAACAATCTCCATATCATTTGGCCGTTGCTCAGTGGGCTAAACCTTGTGCAACTCTTTCAGTGGAAAAAAGTCATATCCGCCAAAAATTACAGTGGTGCTCACTACAGGGGGCCCATTGATCAACTATTAACAACTTAATAATTGAACCTATGGCGCAACCAGATCGCTTGGATGAGGTATTACCCTTGTTTATTGAACTGTCTCAATATGGGGAGTTAAAGCTTGCTTTGGATACCTTGATCCAGGCGCAAAAATTGCTTTTTAAAGGAGAATAAAAATATTACTGAGCAGCCCAACCATGCCTTCCGCCAACTGCACCTGGTAGGTGACCACACCAACCAACTTGCCAACCTCTTAAGCAGCACGACGGAGCAGGTATACTTTTCAGAGTATAAATTAAATAAGGTTGTTAAGGAGGAGAAATCTGCAGTGACAGGCTGCCCCCATTTAACCGTGATGGTAACATACACAGGTTTTTCAAGCGGTTTGAGTTTGCCATAGAGGGGGCTTCCAATTGGTAGAAAGCTAAACTGTTGTTATCCAAGTTGGACGTTTCAAGCGCTGATCAAATTACATGTTATCTTTAAAATAGTACTGTAGCTTACCAAGAGGTGAAGGAGACTGAAATCCGCCTGTTTGGGGGCAAAGCGAAAATTGCTCAGCGCAGGGCGGATTTTTTAACAGTATCTTTTAAAAAAGATGAGTCCTTGTTACAGTTTGCGGAGCAGTTCACTAATGAGGCTCATGTGTTGTTGGGTGCGAATGTCTTATCTGAGGAGGTGGGCATATCAATGATGGCGGCTATCAAGCCCTATTGCGAATTGCATAATGCTATGGCATACACTCTTCAGGAGGATGCGAAGTTACTCAAAATCATCCATCATTTATGCAGTCTATATGTCACCTTTAGGGCTCCCAATATGAAGCAGAAAGATCCTGCATCCGCCACTAAAATTCCGCTAAAAGAAGGATACTAACAAGATGGGGGCAATCCATGGGTTACTCCTTGGTCACTTAACTCATGGCGAGTCCTTTCCGTTCCTATTATGATCAATCTTCTTATCCTTGGGCCCACAATAACCCATGGTTATATAGTAGACCTAGACCTTCTGGGATGATTCAGAGACAAGTGCCGGTATCAAATGCTTGTTTCTCATGTGACCAAACAGGCCATTATGCAGTTAGTTGTCAGTCCAACCCAAAGGTCCTTGCAGTATCCGTTGTCCCAAATGAACAGGGAAAAGGGCGAGTGGAGTAGATATGGGATGCTCTGCTTCTGCTGATTTAAATTTAATTGTCCCTGATGCTTATCATGAGTCACTTTGTGTCGGCCCTGGGGCACACTATGAGGATTTACTATATCAACAGATCCCTTACCATCTTTTGGCCTCAAGCTGAGGGAGAGACCCCAATAACGCAGACATGGAGTTCCGCTGAGATGTGCATAAGCTGTACGCCTGGAAAATCCTTGAGCGGAATGGTACAGTTGATGGAAACCCTCCACACATGTCGCAGCCCTGGAGGGGGTGGAAGTGGCGATTCATGTAGAAAAATTGCCCAGGAGTATCCTCATGTCAGGGCCAGTATGCTCACTTTTCTGGATAATCAAATGACCTTAGATGTTTATGTAACAAACATCAAGATTAGTCTTATTTGGAATGTACATATTGTGACATATTCGTACAGAAAACCAAAATATGGGCGATCATTGATACAGGCGCTCCTGTCAATATAATATCCACCAAGCTTGTGGATAAGCTTCCACTGAAGCCAGATGTGGACCACCGAGTAGTGTATGGGACTGCGGGGGCACAGAGTACTGTGTCAGAAGGCGCATAGGCTCATTGCCTTTGAGGTATGGGTCAGCCAGCGCATCTGCTCCAGCTGTGGTGTTGCCTAATGACCACTATGACATGTTGATCGGTGCCACATTTATACAGCACTTTGGGGCTGTGATTAATATGGCGGAAAAAACCATCAGTATCCTGGGACAACGGATCCCCATCTATTTTACTTCCATCTGAGTCCCAAATGACCCAATCCACTCTAGTCAAATTAATCTCATTTATAGCGATGGTGTGATTCCTGTAAGATATCAGCAGATGAAGCGGAGGACTCAAACGATTTCAAACCAGATTTTTTTATACAAAGGGATTCCGCTACAAGCCAAAAATGCTTTGTCTATACCATTTGGTATTAGGTCATAATCGGGACATAGCTCAAAAATTAATATACTGGGAGGTATGTATGGAGAGGTTGTGGGGCCCTATCAACAATCGCGGCTTGAACCTCATGTGGCTCCTGGGTTACTGTTACCAGGGCAGGGGGAAGTGAAGGCGTTGGTAGCAAATCTGCAGAAGGAGGTGATGAAAGTTCAATGGCACCAAGTGGTGGCTTACCTGCACCTGATCCCTATTGATGAGGTCCACTAGGTACATGACTTTGGTTCTTAGGAAAAATCTCAGCTTGCCTCTAAAACCACTTTTGGCATAATGACTGTGGTTCCGCGGGAGGCGCTAATTGTTCTATCAGAGGATCAGAAGGACAGGGTGATGGATCTTTTTGAAAAGTATCACAGAATTTTTGCAACTGAGAATCATGACTTGGTTATGCTTGCAGGGTTGTGCATCAGGTGGACACGGGAGACCACCCCCCTATCAGGTCATGACCTATCCACCACTCAAAGGCAGCAGAAGAAGTTATATCTGCAGAAATAGATACATTGATGGAACAGGGAATGTTGGAGCCATAAAAGAGTCCCTGGGTATCCCCAGTGCTAATTGTCAAAAAGAAAGATAGATCCAATAGAGTATTAATTGATTTCTGGAAGCTTAACAACATTACAAAAGAAGATTTGTACCCACTTCCGCAAATTGACAACGCTTTAGATCAGTTGGAAGGGCCAAGTATTTCTCTGCTATGGACTTGATATAGGTGTACTGGCAGAACGAGTTGCCAGCGGCAGAACAAGAAAAGTGCGCTATAATCACCTCAAAAGGATTGTTCCAGTTTAAACGTATGCCACAGGGTTTGTGCAATGCCACCGCTACGTTCCAGCGGGCTATGGACACTATTTTGGGTGACCCAAAGCTGTCTTGCGTTTTTATCTACCTTGACAATATCAACATGTTTTTGCGAACGTTCACGGAGCATCTTGGACACCTGGAGTAAGTGTTCCACCACCTTGCTGATGCTAATATCTAGATAAGCCCCAAATGTGCCACTTTTTCAAGGAACAGTTGGAATACTTCGGCTTTGTGGTAGACCCTAAAGGGCTTAGTCCTCAGCCGTCCAAGGTGGAAGCCATCCACAAGATGACTCGTCCAAGCAATAAGCAGGATATCCAGGTGCTCTTGGGGAAAGGTCAGTTACTACCAGCGGTTCATTCCCAACTTCAGCTGTATCAGGGCTCCACTCTTAGAGCTACTTAAGAAAAACACTGCCTTGAACTGGATAGGTCGATGCCAAACCACTTTTAATGTATTATGAACCGCGTTGACTAGCGCGCCTGTTTTGCAATACCCCAATTTTGAAAAAGAGTTTTATTGTGCAAGCAGACGCTTCACTTTCCACTGTAGGTGCTGTGTTATCCCAAAAAGATAGTAATGATGTGGAGCACCCCATTGCATATTGTAGCCGCAGCTTAGCTTGCCCTGAATGGAATTACACCATGACCTAGTGGGAGTATTTAGTGAAAATCTGTGCATATAAACAATTCCGGGTCTACCTCCACAGGGTAAAATTCAAAGTGGTAATGGATCATGCCTCCTTGCGCTGGCTACAGAATCTGTGGGAACCTGAAGGGCGGCTTGCACGATGGGCATTGAAGCTCCAAGCATATGATTTTAAGATCATGCATCGGCCAGGGGCAAATCATCAGAATGCAGAATGTCTTTCCTGATTACCCACAGTTGCCATTACAATGGATGTGGCAGACATAATGTACGAAAAGATGATTGTGGGCCAATATTACAATGAGCCGCTTCCCATGATCAAAGTGTTAGATGGGCTTAGGCAGGATACCTTCTTGCATAACGGGTATAATATAAGCATATTGGGGAATTGACGCTAAGTTTCCAAAAGCCTCTGCCAGGCCTGCGATAATTATGGATGCTCATAGAGCAGTAGGTCATGGAGGGTTGAGAAAGATGCTGGAGTTCTTGCGACCCTGCTACTATTGGGAGAGTATGCACTACAATGTGCTTGAGACGGTCGGTTGTTGCCATCAGTGCCAAGTGGAGAAACCATTACACCGGAAGACCACCTACCAGCTAGTCAAGCCTCAGTTCTCATGGCATACTGTCTCGTTAGATGTGGTGTGGCCTCTGCTGACTGGCGAACTGCTCCAAATATACAATAGTTGCCATCAACCATTTGACAAGATGGGTGGAAGCAAGGGCCATCAATGATTTGGGGGCTGTCACTACCGCCAAGTTCATCCTGGAGTGTGTCATACAGTGCCATGGCTGTCCGCATATTATTCTAACAGACAACGGGACCAATTTCACATCACATATATTGGCCAAGTTGAATGAGCTCATGGTAATCCGTGGGGTCTTAACTACCCCCTACCACCCTGAATCTAATAGTATGGTGAAATTGGTCAATGGGACCCTGGTAAATATTCTACACAAGCTTGTAAAGGAGCGGCCGTCAGACTGGAGCACCCTTTTATCCACCGCTGTCTTTGCGTACAATATCAGCTACCACTCAGCAACAGGTAAGAGGCTATTCCAATTGCTCTATGGACGACATCCAGCGCTGCCTGCATTGCTTTACTCCTGTGTGGAGGATACAGGCAGAGTTGAGCCCCACCACTATTTGTCCACCTTAACAGACACGCTGATTAAACTCCAAACCGAGGCATATTCCACTAGTCTTGCAAAAGAGATTCAGGATCATGCAGCTTACCAAGGTAGATGCAGCAGTATTCCACAGTTTGGGGTAAGGGAATCGGTCCTGTTTCATGACCAACCTGGGTTCAGAAAAAGGAACAAGCTCGCCAGCTATGGAGCAGACCATTTGAGATCATCAAGAAGACCGGGATTGATGCCTACACCATTAAGGAACCCGCGGGTGGTCATATAACTAACCAAGTACACGCAAAGTTCCTTCAGCCCTAAAAGCATTAGGCGCTTATTGTCCAGTCAAAAGGGGTAATGTCAAGATTTCAATATGACTGGATGATAAGCTAGTGTTCTGGCGGATCGTAATTTATATGAAAAGCGAGCTCTGAGGGTGAGTAACATGTTAGAGCAATGCAAGGTGAATCAATTAAATCAATTAGGGTATGGCGAATTGAGGAAATTCTATTGATGCCTCGATGATTAAACAAACTCTACATAGATAGTGAATAGAGATTGACTAAGCAAAATGTGTCAAATCCGTTGAAGAATATCAAGGGTTAAGGGTTGAGCGGGAGAGAGAAGTTAAAGGAGGTTTTTGAAGAAGAAAAGGGGAGGAAGAAAGAAGAATGGAGTAAGAGTAATTAGAGAGCGTAAGCAGAGAGGGTCTGCTGGTTATATCATATTAAATAAAGTAGCGTAACTGAGGCAATTGCCTCATACCTTAAAAAAGATTATTATGGTTCTTTGGGGGACCAACGATCTCAATATCGTTTGGCCGTTGCTCAGTGGGCTAAACCCTGTGCAACTCATTCAGCGGAAAAAATTTATATCCTCCAAAAGTTTACAGAGGGTCCAACCCAGTGACTTTGGAGGGCGCCAAATCAATTTTATACCCAATTGAATCGCCCCTATGTGGCCTGGCCATGGGCACAACCATTTTCCCACTGGACAAAATGTCACTGATCTACTAAGTAGAAACACACAGGGAGGGGAAATTTAATGGCAAAATTTGAGCAAGAGTCAGCTGGCCAGCAGAAAATTGATTGGCGTCAAATTAGTTGTAAAATCCTGATCTGATGCACTTAAATGAGATTTCATTACACTTGATACATGCAGAACAATTTTATTCCCCAAGTCACCCAGGACTTAAGATAACCATTAACACAGGTACAGTTGTCATTAATTTCCTACTTTTGTTTGATAAACAATTACTCCTCAAACAATTTTATTTTAAGTTTTCTTCTTTTAGCACTAGGTGTTCCCAGCCTAAAGGGGGATACAACGATCTTCAGTTTAAGTTTTACCGTTTCTATAGCTACTGCTTATTAAGCTCATGTTCCACAGGTTACACAATGACTGGGCCATATTTTTATATCATTACCAGGTTGTTGCCCTCTATCTTCATATGGGGATATTGATTTAGTGGCCTCTTGAGTATGTCCCCACTTTTGGATGACATCTGGCGTCAGGATGTAACTTTGATGTTGAAGATTATTTCTCCCCATTGGGCGAAGTTTTATAAATTCTCCACGCGCTCAACAACCCGTATCACCACAACGAATTTGGGCTCCTGTGGGCCCAAAAGATCTAAAAAAGGTGGAATCAGGTGCCACTGTAGCAGTAACGGCTTAGATGTTGTTAGGTATGATGGTAACAGTGGTCATCAGCTGCAAAAACACAATCACTTCTCTTCCTGACCATTATCAGGTTATATGGATGGCTATGCCCCTGGAATTCTGGTTTGCTTTCTGTGTGTTCAGGAAACCTGACTAACAGGCTAGTCTCAATTTTATTATCTGGCTCTGTGACACAATTAGATGATTTTTAAGTCTCCATTAATACCCTTCTATTAGAACTAGGTGACGTGATGGTCTTGTCTTACCACATGAACTTGCAGTCAGTGTTCAGTTTGGTCTGTTTGTGTGTTCAGTTGGCGCATCTGTCAGGTGCTTCCACAAGGTGGTGGGGGAGCTCCTGACTGAGTATTTCTTCCTGCAGGCTCCAGCTCCATTACAATCCTACCAAAGAAGGTGGGAAAATCCATCCCATCCGTGGAGATTTTGAATTAGGCTTGGACGCCCTCACCAAATTGCAGCTACAGTTTTCAGCCAACAAGTTAGCTTCCTCCTCTATGATAGATGTGTAGCAGAGTGTGGCTCTGTTAGACGTAATGAAGAGGGATGCTCGTCTTTAGGTTATCAGGGTTTTTGCTCAGCCAACCAAGTGGGGCTTTCAACACATTTGATTGCATTAGTGTCATCAGTAGTGTAGGCGCCAGTATTAATATCAGCTCTCCTATTTTGATTCATCACGTTGGGCGCAGAAGCGTCCAATATAGGTTTTATTCGTGGAAGCTTTCCATGGCCAGACCCCTGGACTTGAGCTACTGTTGGACGTGTTAGTGGAGTTTTTGTTCTGCCTTAGATACAGTGTACGCCAATTATTTCACCTGGGACATGCAGTTGTATTCACTGGATCAGGTGTGCATGGTGGCAGCCTCCATTGTTGATATGCTTTGGCGTGCATCAGTCAAGGTAGTTGGTGCCAGCAATAGATTCGCTACTAAAGGGGTCTTGAGTGGGGCGTTGAATGACGAGTTGTCATGCACATTGTCTCTCTCTAAGTGTCCCAGGTCAAGCTAGGATCCTAGGGTGTATGTTTTGGTGAAAGAGGACGCTTCTGTCACCATTTTACCGTTGTTTCACCTCCCCTGCATGGCGCCAGTTGATGAGGTGGTTTCTGTGAAGGACCTGGTGCCATTGAATCCCCTGGCCCCCGTTGTTGGCATCCCAGCGAAAAGAATTTGAGAAGGTTTTCCCAGGGAGGGTGCTAAAACCCTTATTGATTCATTTCTCTAGATGACTTCACAATTAGTACCACTCAGCTGGCAGAGTCCCATGTAGTTGCCAAAAAAACGGGCTTTTGCTTATTTTTTATTTGTGCTGGAGATTCGTTAGGGTTTCACAGGGTTTTAGTTGAGGCCCTTGTAGATATGGTAACAGTGGTAGCTGTATTAGTATAAAAATGATACAGTATCTCGACTTAGTTTTTGGAAGTGGGGGCGTCCATGCTGGGTGCATCTTCCACTCCAATGGCTTCATGCAAACACGGCAGCCCATGTCTTTTGTTGGTGCTTCAGTTCTGTTTCTGTGACAACTTGCCGCGGTGCTGGACCTGCCCTTCCTGGTTATCCTATGTGCAGTAATGTCGTTGGCAGAAAGTGAGTATTAACCTGGACTCGAATACACTGTCTTTTTTAAAGTACCTAGTCATGGGGGAGTCCCACTTATTGATACTCTTGCGAAAGAATTAGGGGAAGGTTCCATAATGTCGCTCCTCTCTTTGGGAAGTCTTCTGCCAGATTTTCACCATGGTGTTAAAAAATAAAAGGATATTTTTGACCTGAAAAAAGCTAATAACTTCCCAAGAATTCTAAGTATGACCTGGCTTTCTGTTTGATGGTAGCCGTGATCAACATCATCTGTCCTTTGTATCCCTACACAACGCAGTAGGACAAGGCGTTGGAAGTGTGGTTAATGATATTTTTAAAAGGGGGTAAGTGTCAAGGAAATCTCTCCTATCACGTCACCTATAGTTTTTACTCAGAAGTCAAATGGTACATTGCACCCCTGCGTCAACTATGGGCATTTGAATATTTATTGCAATTCATGATTTCATCCTCTACCCCTAAAACATATATTTAGGCAGGTTTAGCAAAATCCCAGGTGTTTTCAAAGCTCAATCTCATGAGCGCATTTAACCAGATTTGGGTGGCGGAAGGTCAAGAATGGCTTATGTAGATTTGGATTAGAAGAGATTTATTCCAACTCCGCATGATACCCTTTAGCCTGAGAATGCTCCGCCCATGCTCCAGCAAATGATTTATATTGTTCTCAGTAACTCAGTTTCACCTGTGCGGTGGCATACATTGTGATATCCTCATTCACTCTCCCACACCCTAGCAGCATGAGAAGGAACTGGGGAGGAGTTGACTGCGTTGCACAAGGAGGGATTTTATGTAAAGGCTTCCAAATGTAAGTTCTTCTGGAAGGACGTTACTTAACTGGGTAACCTAGTACTGAAAGATGGTTACGCCATCCCCCCTGCAAGATCGAGGCAATACTTGAGTGGCCCACTCCTATGCCCCATAAGAAGAAGCAGAGCTTCTTAGGACATGGGAATTTTTGTGAAAAATTTTCTACCACCCTCGTACATCAGGTTGCGCCGCTGAACCCCTGACTTGGAAGAATGTTCTGTTCTGATGGTTGGAGGAGTGCCATCAGGCGTTTAATGCCATCAAAGAGGTGTTTTTGACGCCTCCCGTTATCAAACATGCAGACCCTATCAGGCCATTTTCCCATCATGTGACGCCCTGTCTGCCACTGTAGGGGAAGTATGTTGCAAGTTCATGATGAGTTGGAACACCCATTCACTTATTTTTACACAAGTTTGCTTCATCTAAAAGTCCTGGGCCATTTACAGTAAGGAGTTGGACGCCATAGCATGTTCTCTTAACCATTGACGGTACTTTCATCAGGGCGTGTGGCATGAGGTGATAATGCTGATGGATCTCTGGGCACTTATGTTTCTTTGAAACTCAGAAGCTGGCGCATCATCAGGCCAGAATGTATTGTGAAATCTGTAGTTTTAACTTTATATACAAACCTATGAAAGGGACTTTGAATGTTCTTATTAACTTTTTAAGTTACAATTCTGTGTTGAGTCTGAGGGGAGGCAGATAAGCAGTAGTTAACTACAGTAATTCCGCTGACCCAGAGCTTAGCCATTGTTCCTCCCACAATTTTGATGGCATATTGGCCATCGGACATACCTCTAGTCTCTTGGGTATTAGCGGCTCAAATATCCCGCTTGGAGGGCTTGAGTTGTTGGATAGCTGGCACTTCCAACGCATAAGCGGCCTCATTATTCATTGGTGGAGGGGCCATTCAGTTTAGGTCAAGATTGTGGGTGCCACCCCAACTCTGCGCCAAAGTCATTAAGGCTCACCACAACCACCCTGCAGTGGACCACCCATGAAATAAAAGGTGCCTGAATTTTGTTAGGTGGGCGTACAACCGACCAGGCATTTCCAAATGAATCCTGGAGTGGATCATGAACTGCATGACATGCGCGCGGGCTAAATTGGATAGATAAGGTAAAAATAGTCTTTTCCATTCCCTGCAGCAGGCGGAGGGCCTGTGGACCTCAGCGTCAGTTAATTTCATTGTTGATTTCCTCAGCTCTAATGGTTATATGAAGAATAATTTGTTCATGAATCGCTTTACTAAGTTCTTGCTTGTATCCCTTGCTCATCAACCATCACCTCTGAGGAAATGGCCTGGCCCTTTGTGCAGCATGTGTTCTTAATGTTCAGCTTGCCACAGGAGATTGTAATTGACCAGAGGTCACAGTGTATGACGCAATTTCGGACCAAACTCTAAGCCTTAAAGGTTAAGAAATGCCTCTCAACAACATACCATCATCAATCAGATGGTCAGAATGGAGTGGGGTAACCAGATTCTCAAAAAGTATCGTCACTGTTACACCACTGCCATGAAGGACGCCTGGGCTGATAATCTTCCATTGGCTCAATTTACTTAAAAAATGGTACTTATGACTTTACTGGCTTCTCGTCATATGAGGCCACGCTAATGTATAACCCCTCATTTTCTGTCATGTTGTGTCTTTGCCTGTGTCAGAAAATTAACCAGATGGATTCCTCCAATGATTGATCATTATTTGGGATGAAAGGGCCAAATCCCGGTGGAATGGCTTATTGACTGAATTTGTATGGTTTGATGATTGTGTGGTGAGTTGCTCCCCAAATTGGGTTGAGCTGAATCTATACATTCCGCCAAGTTTGGAAGTTAGGATTGAGTGGAGACAATTGCTGGTCTGAACAAGTATAAGGATCACCAGCAACTAATAGCCGAGAATGATCCATTTAAGTAATGTCAGTGGCACCTGACTTCTATGAGTTAGAGGTGGCCAAGGTTTTTTTGGTGCCTCATTTATAATAATAAATCATTGCCTAAAAAAGCGATCCAAAAGTTCTGACTACAACAAGGTGAAACATGTGTCAGCGTGAAGCTGAGTTTCCCAAGTTACCTTCAACTGAAGCTGTTTTTGGCGCAATTTAGTAAATAAAATTCACATTTTATATTTATTTGATATAATAAATTATATGGCTCACTGGCAACTCAAGGCTGAGGATGAGCCAAAAATAATTTGGACTTTAGGAAGGACAGGGTGAGAGGGTCAACGCCAGGGAAGAGAGTAGCGCAGTGGAAGGCTGAGAAGAATGGTTGGCTGGAAAGTCCAGCGGAAAGCCAAAGGTTGGCGTGGGTGCAGTAGCCCTTTTCTAAATAGTATAAATACTTGGTGTTTCCCTTTCAATAAACATCTCCCTTTTCCCATTCTCTTTTATGATATAATTTTATATTTATTTTGTTGGTTGGAGTTTAGGCCGGGGGATCCCAGAATGGTTCAGGTGACATGTAAAGGGGCCAGCTGGCGCTGCTGGCCCTGTGCCTAAGGCAAATTGGTAAGGGCCAACCAGTCTTCATACTGGTTGGCCTGACAATCAGCAGTGCTACACTTGATTTTCTGGCAGCCTGGAAGTTCCAGCTGCAGTGGATCATGCGCAGCACATTTGTAGCACCCAATCCCTGGTTCAGGAGCATCTGACCAAGGCCATCAGTAATTAAAAACGTTTCATGGACTGGAAACGTCTCCTGGCCCATAAATTTTGGTGGGGTCCTCCATCATTTTGGACACATGCCACTTATGGATGCAGGCGCCCTACTAGAAATTTTTTAAACAAATACTCCAGTCTCCATGTGGTGAAGGCGGATTTGAACAAAGGCGCGATTTGGTTGAAGGTAATGGATAACTGGAAACAGCATTTCGTTTTCCATGTTACTCAGTTGTCCCTTTATAAAAGAAGAACCTAGAAGATCCAGAACCTATTGTGGTTGAGGGATTAGAGGAGGTGGAGTTCGAGGCAATCTTGGCTTCCTGGAAATCTCGCTGTTTGGTCCAGTATCTTGTGGCTTAGAAGAGGTTCCTTACATATGAGAACAGTTGGGTAAGCTCCCAGGACTGTGCCAATTGGGAGGTTGGTGGAGGCCTTTCAGGATCTGCACCCTGACACTCCCTGTCCCCCCCCCCCCCCAAAAAAAAAATTCGCCACGCTCTTGGGTATCAAGTTGCCAATAGCCTATAAAAACATAACTCACTGAAGTTATTAGTGGTGCTCCCCTGTTCAAAGAGGATTAGTTAATGTAAATTCAGGAAGCATTCCTTGCACCTCAACTGTACGGAATTCTCATTCCACATGAAATAGGGGGTGAAGAGGGTGGCAATCTCTCTTGCGACCCTGGGTGGTTTGACCATGTGATGGATGAAAGTTGAGTGATGGTGTAACCCTCAAATTTACCCCTTTACCTCTTACCTCACCACCCAAGAGCTAGTGCTGAGGATTAAGGGTGTATGTGGAGGTGGCGTCAGAGAGAGGCATACCAGAGAGAAAGTGAAGGGAATCTATTCCCTGCAATAATTTCAGGTATAATAAGGGGGCAAGTAAATTGATAATTTAGGTGCAATGGAATCAATCCAGTCATTTTTAAATCAGGTTTGAAACCCCGCCCTGGTGTTTCCCTTCAACTGGAAGAGGGGTTTCCAACCCCAGTGGGTTTAAGACATCAAAGCCATTTGATACCCAATGGGATCGCTCCTATGTGTCCTGGCTCTGGGCACAACCAGTTGCCCATCAGACGAAGTGTCACCAGTCTACCAAGCAGAACCTCATGGGGAGGGAAAATTTAGTGGCAAAGTTTTTGTTGAGAACCAGATGGACTCAGGAGATTGATTTGGTATCAACTTAGTTGTAAAATACCGATCTGCCAGAAATAATTGGGTTGTGATACACTCAGTTCATGCAAAACATGTTATTCCCCAAGCCTCCCAATACTTAAGGCAACTGTCCCCCACAGGTATGGTTGTCAGTCAATTTCCCATTTTTGTTTAAAAACAATTTTATTAGAGAAAATATGAGTTTAAGTTTTGCTATTTTCTACAGCTGCTACCTATCAATTGCCACTTTCCTCAGGTTATGCAATGTCTGGGACATAGTGGCCATCATCACCATAATGCTGCCCTCTATCCTTGAATGGGGATAACAAATATATTGGCCTCTTGGGATGTCCCCGCCTTTGGATGCCAGCTGGCGTCAGGATGTACCTTTGATGATGGAAATTATTATCTCCCCATTGTGTGAAGTTTCCTGACTTCTTCATGTGCTCAACAACCTGTGTCACCACAGCGAATTTAGGGGCCCCATGGGCCCAAAAAAATTAACAGCAGCGAATTTTTCTGCCACCAAGCAGCCACAGCTTGGCTGATGATAGGTATAATGGTAACAATGGTCATCAGACGCCTTCCTGCGATCACTTCTCTTTACATCCATTATCAGGTCAAATGGAAAGCTATTCCCCCAGCATTAGGTTTTAATTGGGTGTTCACGCACCCTAATTGCAGACTAGTATGCTTTCTCATTAGTGGCTCTGTGACAGCTTCCCTGAATGAGATTACCAGATAGATGTTGCAACACTCAGGTCAAGATGACTAGATGGATGTTTGGGAATTCAAGTCAAGATAGCTAAATGGGTTGAATGTGCCAGATCTGGGTGCTAATGATAGTGTTGGCTAATTTGTGGTGAAGTTGATCTATAGGAAGCCCACAGTTGAGGTGTTGTGCTGCTCACAATCTTGCAACAAAGAGAATGTGAGCCTTATAGTGCTGCTATGCTTAGGGGTGAGCAGTCCATATACTGTTCATTCTGTCACATAAGTGGTGTTTAGAACCACTTGATAAAAAGTAAATATTTCAACAGCAACTTTAGATGTTAATTTTTATCAAGAACCATTGCATATTAAGCTATTATCAACGTTAAACTTAATTCCTCGCCACCCTGGCGGTGCTAAACGTTAAATCCCTAATTTACATAAATTTACCTCATCAGTGTGTCATGGAAAATCTAATATTTAATTATTTTACTATAACTATCTTGGCTCAGCACTGCAAAAAAGCCATGATAATAGTGTTTTTATCATCTTTAGTAATTTCCCTGTTTGTTGGTATTCAATGGATTGTTATTTGCTGTAAATGCCTTGAGGCCTAGGCATTAGTTTTCTGCCTTATATTAAATATACACTAGCTTAATCTCAAAGGTGATGCACAGTTATAAATAGATTGCACCAATGAGAAACATGTGATTTAGAATAGCATATCATGAAGGGAGTGTCATATTGGAAGGGGATCTCGTTCTTATATTTAGTGAATAGTCTACAAATTAATTTACAAATAAATATAACTACAAGGATAACTGATAATTTGTGGCCTACACTTTCACTTAATAATATTCTACTTAATGACCCATTATTGGGGGCTTTTGGATTAAGTCAAAATTTAAATTTAAATGTTGATCGGGTTATGCTTGAATTAATTTCTAATCAGTGATTTGTATTGTTTTGGCACTTTGCTATTATTGTTTTAAAAGGACTAGTGGTTTACCCTTTTGGAGACGCATCAGAGGAGATGTCTCTTAGAATTATTTACTTACATCAGTAAGACATTGGCCATGTGACGGAGCTGGGTGTACAGCAGGAAGCCTCAGATGTGGAGAAGAACCACAGAAACCTGGCCCATGAGCCACTGGTTAAGCGTGGTGGCGCAAGGAGAGAAGTTAAGGGTGAAGATGCAGTTAGCAAAAGAAGTAACGCTTTTTAAACCCTTATATTTTAACATAATTAGGGTTAAAAATTGTGGTTTATTAAAATATCGCTTTATTTAATTCTTTTTGATGTATTGCGTCTTACTTTTACTATACAATCGGAAATCATAGGGCGGGTAGACATGGTTTAAGTAGTAATAGAAGTTAAACCTCCAGTCTTAACCTTTGAGGGCTTTATATTTGATAAACACCAACTGTCAAACTATTGTATTTATCAATAGACAACTATAGCTCAATCTCTATAAAAAATGATAAACCTGTCATCTGAAGTAGCAAAACAATACCCCTGTTTCACATTTTTTATGCAAGCTCCACCTCCCAAACCATTTTCAGAATTTTCCCATTGATTTGGCAAATCACGCCGCCATTTTGTAGTTTCTCTAATTATAGTTGTGTGGGCACTCTGATACATCATTTCAGCAGCTCATTGCACTGTAGCGGAGGTTGTAAGAAATTACATCATCAACCAATACATCCAATATGCTGCACATACCAGGTACATTCTTTGCTGAGGTTTGCCACTAAACCGCTACAGATTAGCGCAAAAAACTGGCAAATGCCCTCCCACTATGCTGACTCCAGAACACCTCTTAAAAGAAAGTTTGCCCAACCACAAGATCTGCTTGTGACCCTGCATATCCAGGCTATCCAGGGCACTCTCCTTCAGGGCTTCTTCCCCTGTCTATATGGAAAATTAATTCAAAACACCATCTCCACCACCAATTACTGAGTAGCAGTTTAATTCATTTTACTAACTTCAAAATGACCCCGGAATTGAGGCGCCTGGAGGCCCATTTTTACATTGGTGTGCACTTCAAAGTTCCTGTGGACCCACTGAGGCTTCACGCAACAAGAAGTAAGACGATCACAAAGCCTTGTATCTGATGAGATAACCACCATCTTAGCAAGGCCATGTTAGCCCCAATGCACGCCATGGTGGGCAAAAATACATCTAAAAAAATCAAAAGTTTAAAAATCAGAATAAGAAAGTTTTTTAACAGTAGACAAAGATTGTAAAAAAACAAAAATAAACCATCATCCTCACTTGTGAGGTCACTGGTCTTATAAGGGAATGAAACATGGGAGGTTACCGCGCTGTTCTAGGGTGCTGCATTCTCTTCTTGGGTTGCAGGCTCTTTATGATTCACACTTTGGGAGGAAAGGTCAGAATTGCAAAATGGTCACAGTGAATGAGGTTGGAAATGGGGAGGAGGCATGCCATTATTAATTGCAGACTAATTAGACCAATAAACATTTCAATATTTTCAGATCAAGATGCGCTCCACCCGTTCTAGACCAGCGTTAATTTTGGCAACAGGAAAATCAAAAATAAGGCATTGACAAGATAATAAAAGGTAGGACCAGATTTGGCAGTATTAGAAAATTAGTATTTGTAGCTAAATTGCACCATTAGTACTACAAAACATAATATGAAGGGGGAGAGAAATTTTGGTAATTTGGATTATTAAGATTTGAGTATTTTTTAGAAAAAGGTAGCGGTATAAAGTTTACTTAGAGTAAAGTCAGCCATTTTGACGGTGTAGTTGGGTAAAATCTACATAAGAGCACAATCCTCTCAACATACAATCCGCCAGGCAGTGTGGGGATGGGTCATTGTTTTAAGAAGTATGGTAGTAGACATTGGAAAGCCCAACGCCAGAGCTCAATGTAAATATGGATCAACTTATTTCAATTCAGTTTGTGGATTTGTTGAGTCAAACCGTAAATCTGCCTATAACAATGAACCTGGATATTATTTTAGCCTTATTACAACAAAAAATATCATGGTTCTGTACCCAAAGACCAACAATCAGGAAACTAGGTGGAGTTGTAATATTTTATGCCTCTACCACCCCTGGGTGTTGCCCCAGCAAGAACTGTTATTGCTCCCATTGCAGCCATTTGTTTTTGTCACTGGGGCCTTTAATACTTTTTGAACTACTGTTTCCCTTACATGAGCGCTAGAAAGTCCCTCCTCAGAATATTTAGGACAGATGCGCCCCAGGCATTCTGGGCTCTCCACTGGGTTCTGGAGCACCCCTACTAGAGGCCCAGCCATCTTTTAATTGTACATATCCATGACAATATCAAATTTTAATCTCATTAAATTTGTATATTCATGTTTGGTCAAATGGGGATAATTCAAAATTGTGTGTTGACCAGATCAAAAGAATTGCACAGATAGTTTTTATATAAAATAAATAACTAATTACTAAACTAAAGCCTTAAATCAAATACTTTGCCCCAAGCCAGCATAACTCACCATATTACTTACTATTGACACATGCCCTTGTACCGGAGTGAATTTTTAGAACAAGCTTGCTATTGATTCTAAGAACAATCCCCTCTTTTGAATTAGGCTTTTGTTAATCTTTGCTATAATGCCCACGTCAACTTTTAGTAATAAGTTAAGTTTCTTATGTCAGCTGTTGGGAATTTTAAATAACTATTATACCCAGATTGATCAACGGTATTATATCTGCCTGTTCACTAGAGGATTAGTCCCACAGTGGGTATGTGAGTTATATTTTCATATGATAACTATTGTTTGTTGAAATTGCCCAAACGAATATTTAATAAATTATAGGGTCAATCTACTGAGGTTAATCTTCCAGATTGCTAATGCTTCGTTGGGATGATCCCCAACAATAAGCAAATGATTATGCTTTCAATCTCACTATTGATAATATAATTATTTCATAGAAGTCAATTGGGGTTTTTTACCTATCAACTGAGGGATTTATGTGTGTTTGTGGAAGCACTGTTAACGCTTCTATCAGCAACTTGCAGGTTAACCTTTTAATATAATGCGACCCACTGGTAATGGGTAAGGGCCCCATTACCCAAGGAGGTTGCTAGCATAATCAAGTCATTCCGTGAGGTTGATAAAGAATGTGGGGATACATTTGTTAATAACCTGGAGAAGGTTGTAAGGCTAGAAGTTGGGGAACCCGCCTAGCTTATTGATAAAGATCCTACTGTGCATGACCTAAAGAAGGTTAATCAAGCAGCAACCTGCATTTCCCCTGTGGGGCGCCAACAGGATTTGAGCTTTTTTCCCAATAAATTCCCTCATTTTTATTTTAATGTAGAAGATCAAGATAAATTTAGAATCAAAATATTCTGATCTTTTTTGTTTTACAGTTGTTTATAAAATTTTAACTTAAGAGAGTAGAGTTTTAAAGAATCAGATATACTTTGGTTATTTATTATTGTTCAGATTTAGCGGGCTCCTGCGTCAAGAGAGTAACTGAGAACCTCTGAACCTAAGATTAGGTTAAGTTCTAATATCAAGTTTCATTACAAGGAAACGTTAGAGGGAAAAGTTCCCTCAATTCAACATTTCTTTAAGAATTAGAAGAGCGCGTAGCACTAGTCTAGCGTTTGAGACACAGCTCCATATCAGCTGTGAAGATCCAAAAAGGGTGTTAATCTTCAGATTGGCGTAGTCACAATTCTTTAATTATAAAACATACCACCAACCTATTATTATTATAACGCACATATGAACCTGTGCAGTAAATTTAAGAACAACAGCCAGAGTAGTCAATAAGTTTACATCAGCCTTTATCACCAAAATCTGTTTTTAGCTATGATAATAATTAATTCCTGACACCCTACTAACGAAAAACCTCAGATCCCTAATTACAATCAATTTACTTCACCCTTGCTGCCAGGTAAACTCAAATTAATTTGCCTTTTATCAATTATCTTGTCTTAATGCCAGCGTAAACATGTCATTAATAGCTTTGGAATTATTATTACCTATTCTTTTATATTATACCTATTTGAGATGGGATATTTAGCAATACAACCGCACCATTATTGAGAAATTAAAATTAATGTGAAAGTAAGATTAATATCAGTAAATCTCCATGTGCAGCATTCTGTAAGCTAGTAACCCCATGGACCACCTTGCTATTTGCTGGTCTGGTTCAGGGCATTGGTGCACAACGCCAACGCAGCAATAAATTGTCTCCTACCCAAAGTTCCTCTACTAGGATCAAACTTGGGAGGCATTAGTCATTAGACCAATCATTGGCTATTCTTCATTGTATATCTTAAAAAGATACTTGCATTTATTTGGAATTGCCTCACAGCCCAGTAATGTTTACTTGTATTTTAAAAATGCCACTTACTTATAATTTTATGTGCTGCTCAAGAAAATTTTAGTAATGAGAAGAATGAGTTATAGAGAAGCTTATAATGAAAGGACTTACATTTAAGAAGGGATCTTTCTCTATCAGTAACTTTTATAGCCTATTCTCAACCCACAAACAAATTTTAAACCATAATTCACTGTTAGTACTAGATACTATGATATGCTTTCTTATTTTTTTAAAAAAACCTGTTACTACAGTAGTGTTTATTTATGTTTTACAAGGCTTCTTTAATCATAAAATACTTTAATTTACTATGCAAACCAACCTCTGCACTTAAAATACTAAATTGCACTTCAATTTTTATAAACGTACAATAAGTTATACTAAATATGAATATAAGCGGGTCAGTCCTTAAAAGGACTCAAACTTTATTTATTTTTATAGCTTAGAGATCTCTCAAAAAAGTTACTTCTAAAGAATGAGATACTAATGTCGATTTCAAAGGGTGTCAGAGTAATAAAAGCTTATCTCTGATAATCAAGATTAATAATTATATATAGGACATGCCTAACAAGCCTATATGCTAAATATCATGCCCCTTACATATAAAGATCTTTCCTGTTTCTCAAGCAGCTTTGTCCTTAGTTCAAATGTCAATTCAGCCTTTATATACAATAAATTTTTATAAAATTTAGTTAAGCCATTGTTTTAAATTTTCTGGAGTTAGTCAATTATTTATTACTAAGTGTGGATCTATGCTTGAGATTCGGCTCTTCTCCTAACATAAATCATATATGAACTGTCTTATTCATTGACTACCAACAATAACCACCTCATGGTCTTTCCAGAGGGGTACTGTCATGGAAGTTTTTGATTAAAGAAAAATAAGCTTCCAGTTTGGCTGTGTCAAAACCCAATAAAGAGTCCAGAATAACAAGGATCGGCTGTCCTAACAACCCTGAAGTGGAATTTCTAGGGTATGCAAGTAAAAAGTTATAATTAAAGAACGTACTAAAGGCTTACATAATAAATTGATGACTGAATTGGGGCAACCGCTGGCCTTGTGGAGCAACCCTAAGGGTGGGAGTGGCTTGGAGAACAAACCCTCAGGGGTTGCAGTTGCTAGCCTTTATTAATCATATAATGATAGTTAAGGTATAATTTGGGCCAATTATAATTGCCAGGATTATTCCAATGAGCATATTAACAATTTAGATCAACAAATCTGCTAAATGGAGCTTATCAGCTCATTTTGTGTTTCTTATTTTTGTCTGGGGGCATTTCACAGTTGTCAACTTGATCTGAACTTCCATATATGGTATGCAGTGGAGATGGGGCATTAATTTAAATCACATACATGTGCAGGGGTGGCAGCCACTGAAGGATAGCGCTTCAGATGACCCAGGTAGAAGAAACCCAAGAATGTTGTATGTTTGAGTATTCTCATTTTAAAAGTGTCCAAATTAGCAAAGATGGGGATGCGCACATTTGTTGGATTGCATGAGCTTTGAGGCAAGTTGTGGCCTGATTCATAATTTAATGGGGCATGCGGCATACACGGTAGACAATGGTATTAGTCAGGGGATAATTTTCTTGTAAACTGGCTATGGCGCAATGATTTAAAGATCTATGGTTAGAGTGTCACTTGATTATTAGAATATTACGGTTAAGGTGGCATGCTTTTCCAGATCAAATAGAGTATTTTGGGATATTTTGTAACAGGAAGAGTCTGCAGATGACAAGCTGGAAAAGCAACAATTTAAAGAAGTTCAGATAAAAGAATGAGCTAGCAACAGACCCTAAGGAGGTCTTTGCCTTTATAGGAGGGGGTGAGCTTCAAAGAGAGCCCAGAGAACAGGCTTGGTCTGGGGCCCTGGGATAATTTGCTGGTTGTACCAGTAAGAATGTTATGGGTTGAATAAAATCTTCAAAAGTTTTTGAGACATTATTAGAGCTTTTATATTGGCTCAAAATTTGGTAAAGATTTTAAATTGGTAGGTACATTTTTGTATTTGATTTCTTATGAATTATAGATCAGCGCAACCAGTTTCACTTGTATTTATTTTTAGCTGGGCATCCAATCAGAATAATTTTGGGGTTAATTAATTGATATGTAGTGACTTTATGCGATCCATTTTAATAGTTAAGGCCCTAATAAAACTCGTTAGACCAATTTATTATGATCAATGGTTAGGAAAAAGTTTTCCTTTTCTGGGAATTATGAGTAACTGGGAGTTAAGTGGGATAATCCTTAGGGCACCTCTTGAGGCCCCAGGACTGGATTTCCTCCTTGTGAACCTCCTATATCTTTTTCAATAAGAAAGTATAAGAAAAAGAAGCATAGAATTAGGATTCTTGAAGAGCAGGGCAGTAATCCATACCCATCTACCACATGAATCAATTAACTCAACCAAGATAGGGGTTTTAATTGAGGCCTGGGGTCCCTCTTAAATTTATAGGGTAGCTGATTGTGGTTCAGTTGGAGGGGTTGTTCATCAGGACTTACAATTATATGGCTATAAAGATACTCTTCTACTGCCTGATTGGAAACAAACCACATTTCAAGTGAAATATAGGATACTCTGGCTCATGTCAATAGATCACTTAACAGGGATTAGTCCAATGGACGTCAAGAGTAATAATTTTTCTCTAGATTGATGAAGATAAAAAGAAAAGATCTCCTATTTGAGATTTATGAAGAGTTGGCTTATATGAATCTTACTGCTCAGTTTCCTTTATTTTAATTACATCCAGGAATTTTGTTACAAGGCATGTAATCTATAAATTTCATTTTCCATTTTCACATAGCTAAGTCGCAGTATCATGGGTGGCTTTCTAGTATGGACTGAATGCTGGATGACATATTATGCTTCAACCATAAAGATCTTTATATAGGGACCTATGAATAATATGAATATTAACCCTCTTAGTTAGTAGGCGGTGAGGTAACCATTACAGCCTGAGGGGTTAGAGTTAGCTATTTTATATAATATTAAAATTAGCATACCATTATCCATTTCACTGCTCCATCAGTAGCAGGATTTAAGGTGCGGTAAAAGCTATATAAGTACCGTCAGGGATTGAGCTCAGTCACCACGTCAGACAAAAATATTTGCCATTGTCTTAAAATAGAACCCTTTAGCTAATATGAAGGTGACCTGCATCAATTTAAGGTGATAGTCGCCTTAGTGGTCATAGTTACCACAGATTTGGATTCTTTTATTCAACTGAGGCAAGCTGAGCATGGGATAGACAGTACCAAAACAGAAAATACAAAATCTAAACTAACCAAAAACATGCACCAACTACCCTAAACGAGCAGCATGGAACACAAAAGAAACAAAAATAAAAAACACCTACCAGGTGGCACAGTGGTGAGCCGCTTACCCATAATGGTTGAGGGGGAGTTTAAAAACCATGTGATAAAAATCTTCTTCCTTAAGATCAACATTGAAAAAGCGGATAAATGCTGATATTAAGGGAATTGGGGCATCCGCAGGATGAGGGTAAAGGTGAGGTAGATAGCAGTTAAGATTGTTGATTTGGGCCTGAATAAAGAATTCTATGAGTTCAGTAACATGGTGTTTGTCTTGGATTGGGCGTCAGGAAGTTGGGCTAATTTCGCAATGTTTGCTCTGGTGACATGTGTGGATAGGGAAATTCTGCTAGAGTAACTACACATTTGACAGAAATTGTGGCATTTAATGGATGCGTTGGATTTCCTATTTTGCAGTAGGAGAAAAATTGGAGGGGAACAAGAGGACCTGCGGCCCTTTTTTAAATTCAGCGACAGATTTTGCCACAGCTTCACAAAGATGGCAATCTTTGGGTGAGGCCACCGTGGCCTCAGCAAGCTAGTGGTCACTTTGGTATGGGATAGCATCGGGTTTGGGGACATATTGTTTGGGCGGGAATGGGGCATCAAAGTCTGAATTCATAAAAGGTTCTAGATTTATTGGTTTAGATGGAGGTGGGACAATTTCACCCAATTTGTCACTTCATCCAATAAGTCCCACGGATTTTGTTTGACTTAGTTTGATTCAGTGATAGGTGGCTGTGGTTGGGTAAGTTTTGAGATGAAGGGTTTTATGGATTGAACATTAGTACAAGCCAGCACCTGAATTGTTGGCATGGGTGTGCATTGGCCAGCTTGGGTTTTGGGTTCTAGATTTTGTTTCTGATTCAAGCTCATGGCCTGTGGGGGTGGGGGCAGCCAAAATCCCCACTCAAACGCTGATGGTGTGGACTCATGGGTGGATTTGGCCATGCTTGCAGGGTGTGAATTATATTGACATGCTTTTTTCATATGATCCAATTCATAGCAGAGGGGGAAAATTGTGCGAACATTGTTGGTGCAGGCCCAAAAGAATTGGTTAGGTGTGGATGGGATATAGGCATGTGGTGGGATGCGCTGGTTCATGTTTAGCTGGTGGGGGGTATTGGTGGCCATTGCCTGAGGTGCTGCTAGTCTCTCAGCACCACTGGGGACAATAAATTAGATGATGGGGTCTGTGCCATAGGTGGACAGCCCAACATCAACTACTTGTATAGTGTTTTTGGTGGAAGGTGTGAGGAGTGGTTTGCAAAGGTCACCACAAGTGTAATATCATTGGGGAGGCGTGTACGGGTGGTGGTAATGGTGTGTTTTTATAAATTGAGGGCGTTGCTGCTGCAGCGTCCGCATCCTCTTCAATAGGGTTATCCAATATCAAAGTAGCCCTTGTAAGGGCGGAAGTTGATATACCCTGCTGGTGCAAAGGTGGCCATTGCCAGCTCAATTATTACCTTGTCCGCATATGGGAAGAGACTTCATACTCATGTGGAGGCAAAAGTGAATATCTGATTGAGGTGGAGCGGGTTGGGTAGACTTGTGCAAGGTGCAGTGCTAGGTCCCTTGGAGGTACATAGCAGCTGGATGTATTTGGCAGACTGAATGGGCCAGTCTGCATGCGTTTGCCTGCTGGGCAGTAAATGCTAGTTGGTGGAGCACCGCTGCCCCAGACTGGGGCAGCAGGTAGTGTATTTGAGGACATAAATTTGGAAATTGGTCTGGTGAGGAGGTGGTGGAAAATTGACTTTTTTTCAAAAATTGCTCAAAATCGATGTTGAGTGGAAAAGAAAAACCACATATTTGGATTCTAGTATCATGTAAAGTGATCTATGGCGAGGATAATGTAGTAATGGCTGATACTGCAGTCATTAATGGCACATTAATACTAATACTAACATAGATAAATGATAATGTAGGACCTAACACTTGATATTGAATACCAGTTTAAAAGGGTCATGCTTGGCATACACAATTTAGGAGTCAAGGATATATGATATACAATAAATCATATATCCCAGTAGCATCTGTCCTTTAGCTATTGATATGTTTTTTGGTGAGTTATATAGCCAATTGTTGAGTGAGCTTACATGATTATTAAGGTCCTGGATAAATAGTTACTAAGTAATTTAATATGACCAACCGTCTGATTGAATTAATTATATACCTTTATATGTTTTACTAATACTTAGATAGAGTTTTGATTATGAGTAAGTTTCCACAAAAGTTAATTATTTTCTGTAGTAAACTACATCTACAGGAATATATTGCTGACTATAAGTAGGATTATAGGGTACAAACTTTACCTCGCCTCCCCTCTGGCGCTTCTACCTGATTTAATAATTTATTAATCTACCTCAACTTGCAGACGTGGTAATTGGATCAATTTGTATATCATAAAATTACTCTTTGGCCACTATGCCGCTGAATATACATCATGAATATGAGGTTAATTTAATTGGCCTTTCCCAGAAAGCCTAAAACAATTAAGATCTGATTTAATAATTCACAACCTTTTAAACAATTATGCAAGCGCTCTATTTTCCCAGAATGGTATCAATAGGAATCCCAGAATTGCGTAGGGTCATAAGGGAGGATTTATGATCGTCTAAGGACTTTTTTGACCTAAATGCAATGTTTCTGAAGCCAGCATGACAAAAAAACACATCTTCAAGCCCTTATGACATCATCATTACTAGATAATACAAGGTCCATAATTAATTTAAATAAATAATCTTATATAGATAATTTTTGTTACTATTACACTTTGTTTTCTTAGGGGTTTGTCCTCATATAGTGTACCTGTTAATTAAGTGTAGACAGTACCTGCTTTAAAAGTAGTTGGCACCACAGCCTTAATTACAACAGCATACATATGGCATCCATGTCTGCCATTTTTAGTATAAAATACTTTTTTATAGAAATTTTATTGAGCCATCTTACCATTTAGTTTTCTATTTCTAGAAGATTGCAGACTCCATGTCTCTGGTCTCTCAACTAATACATAACTCGTCTTTTCCTGAGGGGAATGGGACAATAAAAGGTAATTAAGGCAATTATTCATAATTATAGTCAATAGTCCCTGCTTAATCATCATTTCATATCATAAATATTTAGTATAAGGGCTCACTAAGCTAGTCATTTTTGGGGTTCTTTATTTTCTGCAAACAATCAAGTTAAGTGTGCTCAGTCCTGATAGTAAAATCTACTTATACAAAAAGGGACGAGATTTTTTGATAGCTATAAGTATCTATAAACGCTCTTTTTTCTGTAACAATTAAAACTTAAAATCATTGGTAAGATTCTTAATAGATATGCAATAGAATTTTAGAGCCAAGTTGAGCAAAAATAAGATCAACCGCCACTTTGCTTACACTATTGGGCTTAAAAAATAGTCAAATGAACTCGATATTATTATATTAGAATTTGTTATAAGAGCATTTCTGAATGAATTAATAAATTTGTTGTTGATATATTTCTTAATTAAATGTGCTTTCTTGTGAAGTAGACAAAAAAATAATTTGGCCATTTTACAAAAGGGGTATGAACTGCAATAAAACTTACTTAACTTATATTTGTATGGCATTGGACTTCATGCTTAAGAAATCTTCTGATTATCTAAATATTTATCTGTGAAGAGCAATTTACTAGAGAGTATGACTATGGCTCTTGATCTCCAACTAATTTAAAAAATCTACATCTTTATAGCTTTAATTTGATAAGGTTGTTTTGTTTATTAAAAACAATTTTAGGCTCTCATGGCGTTCATTAGAAAGTGTGGTAGAAACCATAACATCATATAAATATAAAAATCTTTAGTACATTTTGAGGCTCCTAAACGTCATTTATTGCCTCCTGTAAAGTTGCAGTTGTAATGGGTTGGGTTAGCCCAAGAATCTTATGCTACATTGACAAAGGACAAACCACATTTAAGAGAGTTTCTTAGATCAATTGGTAAATAAGAAGGTACCAAATTTATTGGAATGAAGATACTCAAGGTTCAATTTAAATCCCACCAGGTCAAGGTGCAAGGAAGCCAATTTGGATATGCCCATCTTTAGACAAATTATGGCAAGTCTTAAGATGTTGCTTAGTCAAGACTATGAAATAACCTCATAATAAGCTGACTTGCAGTGTAACAAAAATTCTACTTGGCCTTAAGTCACCCATGTGAGTCCAAGAAACATGCTATTACTGACATCTCAGTTGGTGTTCAACTATAAGTTTGAGGTACGGTGCCATTGCATGCCAAAACAAGCCTCTGGTACCTTTGGAGAATGGTGGATTTCTCAGTCCTTTATCAATATGTTGGTGATAGGTAAATTGATGACGTTTTTTTGATGTTTGTTGGCCACTTTCTGATAAGTTTAAACTTAAATCAACAACATAAAATAAATAAAGTCAATAAGGTGTAAATTGACAAGTTAATCTAGAGTTGGATGACACTTAAGTTAGGATTTTAAACTAGGAGTATTGGAATTTTTGCTTCAATATTTAGAACAAATCAATGACTTAAAATAACAAAATAGATTAGGCGTGGAAGATTGATTGATCCCAGAATCAATAGTGGTCTGAGTGCTTTTATTATGAGAGAACTTTGAATTTTAATTTTGGAGAATGAAATTAATTAAGGCTTCTAGATGGGAACTCAATTTTTATCATTGAAATAATAATATTACCAAAATTGACATTTTAATATGAAGTATGTTTGGTTCCTTAACTTGGACCCTTTCCTTCATAAGTGCTCAGTGTGGCGCAAGTCTCTTCTCATGGTACCCCTCTTCCTTCCATTGGCGTTCCCACTGACAACAGGAGGTAGCTTTGGCTCCTCTGGGGTGCTTCTTGAGTATCTTGGTGCTTGGTTGTTGTTATTTTTGGAAGTTCTCGTCCAATGTTTATCCTTCCCCAAATAAATTTAGGATTAAATTTAAAATATGAAATATTAACTTAAGGTTCACTACACAGGGAAATTTGCATAACCCTTGAGTCATGCGTAGATACAAAAAATCCTTTATTATATATCAGTGCACGCTTCTCTCTATTTTGTTTGATAGCCCAATATGTCCGTAGCTAATGGTGAGATCCATAGCTAAGCGGAAATTTGGATCCCTTTAATAGTCAAAGTGAGACATAGTTATAAGGAGAAGTCAATTATTCTTTCAGGTTATTGCATTCATGCGGTATTACTACATCACTGCCCAATAATTCCTAATTTTTTTAACCAGGAGTAAGGTCTAGGCTCATAGAATTTAAGGAGCTTTTAACAAATAATCTTCCTGCAGCTGTTCTAATTCCAAGAGTACATGGATTTCCTCATCTTTAGACTTATAATTAAGCATTGCTCATATAGGGTTCTAATATTGGCACTTCAGCGTCATATTTTAATGCTTGAGTCAATTTGCACAATAAAAATAGGTAATCTGTATGAAGACAGATACCATATGTACACAAAATAAAATCCTACTTTATAAAATTGGTTCATTATGCATAGCAAAAAAGCTTACTATAGTATATAGTATTTATCTCCTGGAATTTTGGTTTGTTATCTAAGCGGCTGTAGGTAAGCCTGAAAAAACTACCCACAAACCCATATAGCCTTTATAAAATAGTACTTTGATTATATACACCATAATTATTGGCCATTTGTGAAAATAACACTGGATTAATACACTTAGGAATTTTTGGATGATAACATAATGCTCTTTAAAGGCAAGGGAACCAGTAACTTGGCCTTGGTACATTTACAACAAATAGAAATTTAGAAATTTCAGTGAGACACTGGCGGATGGCCATAGATTTAAGAAAACATATAAATGATAGTTTATGCGGGCGCAGAGAAAGGTAGTTGAAGATAAAATAAGTGTTCTAATTTTACATGGCCACAAGGACGAGGCGATTTATGTTAATTAGAGAGACATGGTTTAGCACTGGCAGGGTGGCGAGGGACAAGTCATAACTTATAAAAACATTGATTTGTGCAGCTTGGCAGGCCCAAAGTAGATTTGTACTTTATATTGTCTTTGTAGTGAGAGCAAAGTAGATTAATGAAAAATAATTTATTAAGCTTGTTGCCTAAGAAGTTGATAGTTAAAGGGCTACAGCAGTATTTAGGCTACAATGACAGATTCTGATTAGATCTATGGCTAGCTATTGGATATTTGGTCATATATAATCTATGTAAATTAATGCTATAAATTAATACTGGAGCAGGGGCAAAGTAGCTAGTTAAAGGCCTTTTTTGATAATTATTTATAATACATAGATTTAAAAATTAAACATGGGCTATATATGGTTTGGTCAAAATATACCTCACCATAGGGGTGGGAATCACCAGTATGCATTTTATGCTGGACCAAACACATCACGAATATCAAAAGGTACTTCTAAAAATTTGCTTTATTTATCAAACAATAATCTGCAATATGCTTCTGTTTGGGTAACATATCACCAAACTCCACTTCAACTCATACAAAGATTGTAATTCTTCTAAACCCAGGTCTAATAATGTTCCACAGTCTAATGTGGGCTAAGACCAGGAAATAGATAAAGGTCACACATGAGTTATAGGATGGTTTCTACTTATAGTTTTTGACTGATAAGTGAAGTTTGCCATGAGGACTATAATGGGACCTTGATATGCTGGATTTAATAGCCCAGGACAAGTCAGCGCCTCTTTAATTAAAGGACTATTATACCTGGAGATCTCCAACATAAGAACTGTAGTTTGACATCTTAGACCTCAGTCTTCACTAGTAATTGACAATTTATAGACTATGGTTACCCTTTTTGTAGAGTACATGGCATTCATTTTTAAGCTTAAAATGAAGGTGGGGAATGGTGATTTTAGTCATAAGACCCAATATTTAATACTTTCTATAAACTTTTGGTACTCTAAGATACAATATGTAATTCCTTATTCATTTCTTTTTAGGTAGTTTCTTTTATAAGGAGAGGTAAATAAAAAACAATATAAATTTAAATTTATTTGGGGAAGACCAACCAGGGGATGGACACTTCCAATAAGACACTAAAAAACCAAAACTTCAGCGAGAGGAGGGCCCCCTAGAGAAGCAAAAGCTATCTCCTGTTGCCAGCGGGAACGCCAAGAGAAGGAAGGGGGTTACGTGTGCAGGGGCTTGCGCCACTATCGAGCACATATGTAGGAAGGGGTCTGAAATGATGAATTAAACTGGGAATCAGGTTGGGACCAACTGGCGGTGACGTGGTGAAGGTACCCAAACATCCACGCTTGAAAGTGGTCCACTAAGTGTGCCTGGAACTGGCGTACAGCTTCTTGGAGGGTGGGGGTGGAGCCTGATATGGCATCCAAGACAATTGTGTAATAGTCACATAACGATTGTGACTAGCAAGGCACAGAGGGAGGGCAGAAGAGGGGAAGCCATGGATAAAGCGAACATGTCCCTAGACAGGATGAAGGGCTGTGCCTGATCCTGGCGAAGCAGACGTTGTACCTCATGCCATATTGCTTTAGATAAAGGGCACTTTTCCAGGCGGTGAACCAGCGTTCCGTACTGGCCACACACAACACAGGATGAGTGCAAAGAGTTAGAGCGTTTGGCAGTATGGTATACCCGTCTCAAGCAGCGCCACACATGGGAACAAATATGTGGCTGCAGAAGAGGGTGGTGGGCGTACTTCCAAATGGCTTTCTGGGTATCAAGGGGGTATGGGATGTTCATCATGTCCATGTAGTCCACCCTGGACATGGTAGGGGGTCGCATGGGTATCACTCCGTTCAGAATGGGAAGTCCTAGTACTTCCTGGGTGAACCTAGGAGAGGGACGTCCCCTCTGGGCGGTGTGCCCACAGATGCGAATTCTCCACTCAGCGCTCTGCATGGAGAAGAGGATCCTTTTGAAGTGGGGCGACGTCCCATGTGGGCCTGCTGCAGATGGATGTGAGGCAAGGTACTTTAACAGAGAGTGGGGGTGGGAAGGATTTATGAGGCCCAGGGTGCAGGAGAAGTTGGAGCGGGCCACGCGGGACCAGTGCTGGGCTGAGATTATAGGGTTAGTAATGGCAGCGATCCAGGTGCCAAGGATTTTGACAGCATGGGTCTCAAAGTTGAGCAGGCCCATACCACCACTATGGTGAGGGCCAAATATGACATCCAGGTGCATTGGGGTGGGCGGCCCAACCAAAGCCACCCTTGCATAAGGGCATATAGTGACTTGAAGATACACAGAGAAAAAGCGATGGCGTGGGCCCCAAATTAAACTTTAGAGAGGATCATAGAGTTGGCTAGCACTACCCTGCCTGTAAGGGAGGTCTGACGGGCTCTGAGGGAAGCTATGCGTTTCATCACATTTTCTAGGATATGGGTTTCCATCACTGATGAGGCGTACCCTCTTGCCTCCACCCACACCCCCAAATGGCGGACAGGGCCAATTAATAAAAAACAATATAGAGTATATTGATAATTTAAGTTATCTTTATTAAAATCAACCAGGAATTGGGTGCCTATTATGTTATATATCTGCCATTGTCTAATACATATCAGGTGCATATATTACTAGGGCTTTGATTGTATTGGTAGAGAGGAAAGGCTCCTGGGATCTAGTGTAGGAAAACTATAGCCAAACTGGACTTATTGATCAGGACTTTCAGATGAAAGGGGTCTGAATTGACGATAAACTACCTGTTTTTTTCACAAGGTGCACCAACAGGTAAATTGGGGGGTTATTCTTATATATGATGGACATTTTCTCATAGTTCCAAGCGTATCCAACCATGTTACAGCCTTAAAACAATCACGCAGTGCTAATTTAATGACACCAGAACTCTCTCAACCTTTGCTGACAAAAGGAAGGCTAAGTCCAAACCTTATAACAATATAACTGTATTTGGCGTTATTATCACCAGATAAAAACATCAACAGTAAAGGCTGAATCTATAAAAGATGTTATCTTAAACAAAGCATAAAAAGTATTTATAGTATTTGGAAATAGGGATGTTCAAAGTACGGTCTGGATTTATAACAAATCATTCATCATTTATAATGCACTTGTGTTTTTGCTGCTTGGTTTCAGGACCAGTGGTGTCCAATTTTTAATCCTCTGGGTCCTCTGGGCTTCCTTCTTAGTTGTTATGGAGCTTGCGTCTTCTTGTGACTTCATGACTGCTACTCTGTTTGCTCATAGTATTCTCATGACACTTATAGCTATTGCAGCTGCTTGTGTATAATGATAGCCTTAATAGCTGGAGCCTAAGATTTTTGCTTTCTTACTAGTAATATTTCATACTGCTAAGTATTGTACAATAAGAAAACTCTCTTCAGATGCGTTTTTAGTTTTTATTATCATTTGAAGTCAAACTAAGGGTATAAAAGGGTTTCCTCTGAAGCATCATCTGCAACGTTATGCTCATAGTTGTTTGGGCTAGTACTTATACTTTCAGGTCTAATTATGACATGCTGACCAGCTGTTAAATTATTTTGGCAGTCAGGTTGCGTTGCAACTTTAGTTGCTTTGGGAGAGATTGCACAGGTAAATTTGGCATTAAAAATAGGATATGCTGTATGAATAAAGTATACCTAAAAAATATAGCTCACCAAAATAAGCCTTTATTAATGTAAACCTCTATTCCGTTGTAGTATTGGGGTGTACTTCCAGTGCAATTATCTGACATAAAGATAAGTCCAAGGCCTTCAGAACTAACTAATGCTCAGGTGTGCGTTTCTGCGTTGCTTTATTATTCCAGTGTAAGGCCAACCAATATATACCCTGGCCTCTTGTTAATAAGCTTTCCTTTCAGATCCTAAATCTTCTAGAGTACCCTTCTTATGGTCCTCTTATACTCTGTGGATAAAACTCTTTGAAACTTGACATTTGACTGTACAAGTTGGGCACATCTTGTGTTGTTATTTTCAATCTCAATAGAACCTTGGCGATCTATGTCCAATGTCAGTAGTAATTTCAGAGGTTTGATTGGCAAAAGATTCAAGAAAAATCCAACACGATCATTTTTTTGAATTTTGAAGAGCTATTCAGTACTGATCTGGCGGAATCATTTAAATATGTTTGACTTATATAACACATCTGGTAGTCAGGAGCTGAGCATTCAATTGATGAGTAGTTAGATCTCAATCTTCTGGAAATTGGGATCAAAGAAGTAGAATAAATACTCTAAATTTGGGTAGGCGAAATTACTAGCAAACTATCTATCAGCGAGCCAAAGAGGATCAATTGTAATAAATTGGTTTTTTAAAAAATAAATGAAGTTCAAGAGAAAGTGTTAGCAAAATATCTGGAAGTGGATTGGCTGGAATCAATCCACTGAAAGCAGTAATTAGGATGAAAAACAATGAAGATTAATTGCTGGTGATTAGGCCTTCAGGTAACATCAATAATTGGTATAGAGGTTATGAAAATCTGAAAATGCTGGAATTTGGGTGAGAGAAATTGCTAATGAATTATTTGATGATGAATCAATTTAAATTGATTTTCCATACACAGATAATTGGGATATGGAGATAACGACATATAAATGCTGGGATTCAGCCCTAAAAAGGTTAGAGAAATATGTGATGATAATAATCAGGGTGGGGTTAGCGGTGATATCTATAGAGAGGCAAGAGGTTATTGCCAAAGTCAATATCTCATGGTTAGTCAAAACCTAAATTACAACACTGGCAATACATTTTAAAGTATATTGTATATTTTATGAAGATCATCATCAATTTTCTACTCTATGGTGGTCCGACCTGGGGAAAGGGTGATACTAAGAAAGAAATTAAGCTTATTTTAAAAATAAAAAAATATGATATCCCAGGGTTAAGTCTTATGCCTTGACCTTTTGTCACATATGCTGCTAGGCTTAGGGTACTGATAATGGTCCAGATGTAGGCGAGATCTGTATGATTTTTAGAAATAACAAGTGTACTACTCTGCTCCACTAATAAAGGGTTATACATGGATCCATTATTGGACAGTTTAATGCCATCTGAAATTATATTTTCTATGATTTTCAAGCTAAATATTCTTGAGGTGTTTGTAAAAAGCTTCTTGGTGGTTTTTCCTTTGTTTTAAAATTATTGTTAATGGCCTCAAAAACAATTGTGAAGTATACCAGAGTTCTATAGCTACCATAAGGTCAAGGAGTGGTAGTGGGATAACCTACAATGGATGAAAAACAAATATGTCCCAAGAAAGTTGATGTTTTGTCCATAAAGGGCACTTAAACAAGCGCACCATTTAATTCCAAATAGCTATCAAGGGTGGGAAATTTTTGGTCTGGTAAATAGTGTGCCTTGCTGACTACACATTGCACAAACGATATGTATTGAGTTAAAAATGACTTCTGTGTGATATGTATGGTTTAGACATCTCCAGATGTTGTAACAGAGTTGATGACAAATGTCAGTGAAAGGGGGATGAAATCCAGCCATCCAAGTAGAGTTCAAGGCAACTGAAGCCTTAAGCATATGGATATCTAATTATAATTTTTAAAAGTTAACAATTAAGTGGGAAAACTCCTTAATTAGCATATATCCTTAAAAATTCGCTATCATAATAGTAGTAATTAAAACATTTAGAAAAAAGAATGTAATGTTTATTTTCCCTAGACCAAAATTATAACTGAAAATCATGTAAGAGGTTTGGAAAAATCTCTAAGCACTTCTGACCAAAATCTTACCTACTTGGCTACTTGGGATTCTACGGTATCTGGTTACATTTGTTCAAGTATTACTATTTGATCACCTAGATTGGGTTTGACCGACAATGAGAGGTTTCAATACTGTTAATCAGGGATTATCCTAAAATCAATGTTGTCCAAAACCTTATATTGGGTTCAAATCCCAACCATTAGATTGACTTGACTCCTTAGTTTAATCCAGAATCCTGATAACCCCTCATTCTAGATCTTGTCATAGAGGGTAAATGATTGCAAAAATAAGATGTGTACTTGGTTGATCACAGTCCCTGAGCACATAACCAATTTAAGGTTCATTTACCTGCTTATAAATGACTTTATAGGGCTCTGACCAATTAGATCCCAATTTGTTGTCTCTTTACCTGGCCAATAATAAAAAGAAAAGGATTAAATCTCCTAGCTGTAAGGTATGCAAAGGGGAATGATTATTGTTAAACCAATTGGTCTCTCTGGTGGTGGTTTCAGGCAAATTTTAAAAATCCAAGGCCTGAAGTTGGATAATCTCATTAATGATATTCCCCATAGTAACTCTAGGGGCTTTGAGGATATCTTAGTTTAGAATGGCTTGTATTTTTGGAGGAAAAGTGTGGATTCCTTCCATTCAGCAAGCCAAACTCAGCTCGCTTAACTTTGGAAGCCAACTCGGTGCTCATGGGATCTACTCCACGAAGATTGGGCACCAGACAACCTTCGCTAACATCACAACAGTTCTCTCTAAACAAACTCTCCTTAGATGCTACCCTTTATAACATCAATTGCTTAATTTTCTTGTTCACTCTCTTAGCAAACTTCTTGACAATCTTGGACATTATTGACAAACTTTGGCCTTTTTGACACAACGGGAACCTTTCCAACTTCTTCCTTGGCGTTATCAGCACCAAGGTATCCTCAACAGAGTGTCTTTTTTAAAACAGGTTAATCAAAGATTGGCTACTAACAATCACTTCAGATTGGTCAATCCCAGACTGGATACTGGTGATTATTAACTTAGTAGACACAAGTTAAAGCAAAAAGGATAAACTTGAGATTCTGTAGTAAGCTTTTATAAGAATAAAAGTAAAGTTTTATATACTACGGGTGGAAGTTCAAGATAGAAATGGATTGAATATTGTAAGATATAAGGATATTTAGGTTTTCAATAAAAGGATTTTCAAAATCCTCAAGTCAGACGGCGTCTGACTGCTGCTTTAGATTCTTCGCTCTTTTGTGTCAATTCCTGTATATGCAAGCTCTGTCTCGCAGTGGTTACCCCTTAACTTGGATGTTCAGGGACCTTTGTGCTAGGTCCCGCTTCTGGGATTTGCTTCATTGTAGTTGATCTCAAAATGGGTTGATTGCCAAATCCAGTAATATGTACTCAACATTGGTTTCGTTCAAGGCGCTCCTATGATGTGCTTTGCATAGTGACTTGGGTCACTCTAGAAATTAGACGGCTTCCTGATTTGGTAATATGCTCATTTATGCTTATAATACTTTCACTGGTTTAATCCAAATTTGCTCATTGGGTGCCATCAACGGAATTCAAATTATCTTGGAACCCAAAAGATATAAAAGGGGGTCAAATTTTATATGATTTTTGGGCGGCGTCATTGTCCTCTTTAAACAAAATTTCTAAAATGGCAGGGCAAAATATATTTCGCATGACATCGCCATCTGACTGAGAATTATTTAGCTCATCTGTGCCTATAAAAGGGCCTCTTTCGCTCCCATCTGCGGCGACCTGGTCGCCAGTTCCTCCACCAGTTTGAGTGTTGTTGTTTATACTAATATCATTGGTGAGACTGACCGGTAGCACCCCTCGCAGGCTCATCCACAACACTCCCCCTTCCAAAATGAGACCTGGGAATGCTTGAAGGTGCCGGGCATAAACTCTGATAAAACAATGTTAGTGTCATCATTGTGGATAGAGTATTCCTCCACTCACATGGTTAAGATGTTTTCAGGACCAGTCCAAATGGCCTAAAGTTTCTCTGGATGTGTTCCTCTCAAATAGTAGAACAAAATCTTGTCGCCTATGGTGAATTTGGGTAACTTTGTTCTTCTCTGACTCTCTCTTTGGCTAGGAGGGAGGCTATCTTCAATGTTTCTTGAAGCTTTTAACTGAATTTTAATTAACTCTTCAGCCAACCCCTGCCGGTAACTATCAGGTGGTAGATTTCTTCTATCTGCTGCTATGATTGGTGACAGGAGGGTAGGCAGCGCAGCCTCTCGCCTATACAGGGCCTTGAAGTGGGACATTCCAATCACGCGGTGGTGTCTTAACTGGTAAGCTAACAGCGTCGATGAAAGCAACTGGTCCCTTTTGACTTGTAGTTTAGGGCCATCTTCTTTAAATGCCTCTTAGGACCCCTTTGACAGTATTGGCACTTCCGTATGAGGATGGAGTGTAGGGGGTAGTGAACTGTTGTTTCACCCCTATCAAATCCATCGTTTTCTTCACCATATCTGAGATGAAGTTTTTGCCATCGCCTGAGAAGAGACTTTGAGGGCATCATATTTTGTAATCACCTGGTTGTACAAAAAATGGGCAGTGGAGTTTGCTGTATATGTTTCAAATGTGGATGTTCTACCCACTTAGTGAAGTGGTTGATTGCCACCAGGATGAACTTGGCGCCACTGGATGCTGTTGGCAATGGTCCCACTATGTCAATTGAGATATTGCTGAATGGTGCAGTGTGTGGAATGGGCATAAACTCGAATCTCTTTTCCATTAGGCGAAAGCTGGCGGAGGTACATATAGCTCCAATTATTGGTGTACTTCATCGGACATGGATTCTCATAAAAACTCTCCTTTTGGTAAGCCAACGTCTTCTGAAATCGTCCATGGATTACATGCTTGTGAGCCCACATTACTATCTACATTAGATTACTGAGCCAGATGTATGGATACTATTAGATATTATACTTTCTTTTTCATATTTCCATTGACACTCTGGGTGTCTTTAGAACATCTGCGCAGGACGCTCTTTTCATTCTTCTGTCTTGTCCTACCATACCTTTTCAGGTAGCTCAATTAGGTTGGGAAGGCAATCACTATCTTGCGCCTGCAGGTGGCATACAGGTATTTATGAAAAACCATCCACGTTATGCTTACCTCCTGCTACATGTATGATTTTGAAATCTTACCCTTGCAGGATTACAGCCCAACGGGCAAGACGTCCATCTGGATCCTTCATGTTTCTTAGCCAGCGGAGCGACGTGTGATATATGACTACTTTGAAATGGACTTCATAAAGATAGAGCCTAAAGTGCTTGATTGCTCTGATCACTGCAAGGCATTTTTGTATTTGGTAACTGTATAAACTTTTTCTGCATTGCTGAATACTTTGATTTAATTATCAATCGGGTGATCTAATCCATCTTAATCTAGTTATGCTAAGATTGCACCATGTCCCACGTCACTGGTGTCAGTGTAAAACTAAAAGTCTTATTGAAGTCCAGATATGCCAAGATTGGTGCTTCTACCAATTGTGCCTTCACCTCCGCGAATGTTTGCTCCTGTTTCAGGATCCACTTAAAATTCGTTTCCTTTTTAAACATGTAGGTAAGGGGTGCCGCCAAGTCCATGAAATGGGGATGAACTGCCTATAATACCCCACCAATCCAAGGAAAGCTTGAACGTCCCTCATACTCTTGGTTGGCTCCATTGCCACAATCGCGTTCACCTTTTTGTCCTGAGGCTTAATCACAGCTTGGCTGATTTTGTGGCAATAAAAACTCTAGCTGCCTTTTGATAAAGAGTACATTTACTAATCTTCAGTTTTAAGTTAGAAGTGCACAGCCGCTTGAAGGCCTCCCGGAGGTGCTGCAAACGTACCTGGAAAATGCAGTTGAACACTGTAATTTTGTTGAGGTATATCAACACACTCAAGAGCTTAAGATTGAAGATGAAATCCATCCCTTGTTGGAAGGCTGCAGGGGGCGTTACAGAGCCCCTGCAGCATCCCCGTGGGTTCAAACAACACTTGGCTGCTGATTAAAGTACATTTATCCTTGTCCTCAGGGAAGAGCTCCATTTGCCAGGAGCCCTTGAATAGGTCCATGGTTGAAAAGTATTTCGAGCTGCCCAGGTGCACTAAAGCATTGTTGATGAATGGCAGCGGGTATGAGTCATTCATGATAATCTCTTTTAAATGGTGATAATACATGACAACCCTATGGTCCCATACCTCTTGCACACCAGCAACAAAGGAGATGCCCATGGGCTCTTGAATGGACGGATTAGCTTGGCTTTGGCCAACTGATTGAGCTCTTGTGTAATGACCGTGCCCTCTGTCATTAAATGGTGGTAAGGTTTGGACTTGAAGGAGATATCTAAACTGGTGTTCATCTTATAGAAGTTTTCTTTGCACAGGCCATAGTCGTTGAGGCCAGTTCTGAAGATGTTATAAACTCGTCCAAAGGTTCGTCCAGATCTTTTTGTTACTCAGGGTTCACATCCCCAAACCTGAGCTTGGCAAAACCTCCAACTGCAAGTATGGACTTAATACCTTAGAAATGGTCAGTAGGGACAATGCCAACTTATCCCTTTTCAATTTCGATCAGTTGGGTGATAATGTTCCCTATAACAAGGTTTAGCTCTCCAAAGTAAGTGGTATTTTAGAGTCCTGGTAACACTCTGGGCTCTTGCTCTCAAATTCTGTCTATACTGTACAAATCAAAAAAAGTTTCAGAATAATCTTAACGCTTATTGACAAGGTCATTCTTCTTTGGTCCCCTGGTCGAATTTCTATGCTTTCACTTGCACTCAAGGAGAGTCCTATTTTAGCGCTCACAGTAGGTGGTCGTTGATTTACACCTTTACAGTTAAGGTGTAATGAATTGGATAGATCAATTGTTCTGTTTTGATTAAACAAGTATGCTGTTTTTGAATTTTAATGCCTCGTCCCTGAACACCATAGAGAGTTGGTAAATCAGAATGCTAACTGTAATTGTAGTGAAGTCAATCCTCGCCATAAACTCTAGAAGAAACTGTGTACTGATCAGGAAATCGTAGTGGTCGTTGTCCAACACTACTACAGGTGCATTCAGGATAACCGCCCAGATTGTAGAGGTAAGGCAGAAGTAAAATTTTTGATAGTTTTATTGTACAGACTGGATTTATAATGATAAGTACATTAGTTGTATGGTGACTGTTAGTATTTAAGTCTTCATTGTAAGTGGCTAAAATCCACTCTGTTAAATTGTAACATGAGAAAATCAACTAGGAACCTTTATTCCATTCAATCTTAAATTTAGAAGTAAATATAATAAATATATATCAATTGAATTCTGGTTTTTATCAGAAAATGCTAGGGGTTTAATAAAGAAAGGCGGAAACTTTTAGATGACTTACTGAAAATTAAACTGATTGTTCTCCCAAACTTTTTACCTTAGGAATCACTTATAATTAATGGTGGATCCTTTTCTTTAGTTAATCCTCAGTAGTGTAACCTAGACAGATCAAAAGCCAAAACTTCCTCTCAGAAACTATACACAGATGTTATAGTGGGCGTGTTGCCTGGTTATGACTACTTACCACCACAAAAACAATTTCTAACACGCTTTTGTAGCTTCATAAAAACAACTTTAATCGATTAGCGCCTCTGCCTGAATGATCTGCCATGGCAATCTAACTGTTGGATATCCTACCCTTATTTAAATACATATTTAACATTGGTGGGTATAATCCCTAATAAAACATTAATCAAAAACAATTATTGGAATACATCCTTTGGTTAATTATAACTAATAATTTAGTCAGCAACCATTGCCAAACAATAGATCGTTTATTAAAAATTCTTTAAAATGCTAATCTGCAAGAAAGATGGATAATCTGGTCAACCTAAAATTCAACATATTCCCCACTTGACTAGATTACATAGCAAGACAGTTTTCAGATGTAATTGCTTCTAGTCAAGACTTGACTAGCAAGTCTGGTTCAGAGTTCGTTCCTTCAGACTTAACAAACGTATTTATTCAGTGGTCTCCTTCTTTCTGCCACTTCTGAGAGTGCGGTCCTATGGCCTCTTTCCATATCAGGACTACTTTGTGCATCATCGCCAATAATTCGCCTGGAAAACCTGTACTCCTCCCATGTTGGGCTCTATTTGCAATCCGAGCGTTTTTCTTCATTCCTAGGGACTACTCATGGTAAATTCAGTTTTAACCCGTTTTGATCATCCTGACTCATTTCTTAGGGACTACTCATGGAAGATCTAGTTTCAGCCTGTCCTAATACTACTGACATACTCTAGTTCCTCAGGACTAATTCTGTTGGACACAGTTGCAACATGAGCTGGACCTGCTGACTGAAAGTAGGGATAACTATCAGATGATTTTGAGCGCGGTGTGTGGACCATAGGAGTAATACCATATCTCTCTTGATTTGTTAAGGCCAGGGGACCCAAAGTTCCTGGCTGTTGGAATATACCTTGTTGCTTTTCTAGGTTAGAACAACTTATTCCATATACTATGTATGGAGGGGTAATTCCTAAATATAAGGTGTCCAATCTTTACTTAAAAAATGATGAAAAGAGAGAGTAAAATTTATTGCTTAGAAACATTGTTATATAAGAGTTTTACTCGGTCAATATCCATGCATACTAAGTAAATATCTATCTCTCACTTTTCAATTGGGATTCGTTTGCTGCATAGATTGGGTTTGAACCCCAATTTTAGGGCTTGAAATTAGTCAAGGATTGTCCCCAAAATCTAGAGGGCCGGAATTCCATTGGGGATTATCACCAGTAATGGTTTCAGCTATTTGTACAGTTTTGGTTCAAATCCTGTCATCCAACTCGTCCAAATCTCCAATTTAGGTAGGAATCCTGAAAACACCCCCTCTAGATCTTGGTGTAAGGGGGGAGAACGGATGGAGAAAAATACTATGTACGTGATTTACCACAGTAGCCTGAATGACCTCTAAAATTAAGTGTTCGTTACCCCGCTTATAAACAACTTTTGTAGGGCCCCAACTAGTTGGTGCCCAATTTGTTATCATGACCTCCCGTCTGATGATAGTAGAAAAGTACTAAGTCGCCTGGTTAAAAGGTATGCAGAGGTTCATGTTTGTCATTAAACGATTTGTTTCTCTAATAGTTATATCAGGTAGGTTCTTTGAAGCCAGGGCTTGAATTGGACAATTTCATTGGCAATACTTCATATAGTGACTTCAGGGGCTTTAGGGGAGGCTTAGTCAATCATATACTGTACTTTATAAGCAGCTGAGGATTCCTTTCGTACAACACTTGGAAGGGCAGCATCTTAATTATTCAATGATAGTTAATCCTATAGGTTTGAATTGCACTAGGTAAATTTTGGGGCCAATAAAGGGGGTCAGTCAGCCATTTTTAGAGGTTTTCAATTAGAGTACCATTTGCACGCTCTACAATTCCATTAGCTGCAGGATGGTAGGGGGTGGAGAATACCTGTTTGGTTCCCATCAGATTGGCTAAATCTCTCGCCAGCAACAATCAGAATTTTTTCCTATTACAGGAAAGAATTATGGTAGGGCACCCATGCTAGGTATTAATCCAATTATATAAAAATATGGCTGTAGCTTTTGCTTAAGCTGATGGTAAAAATATGGCTTCAATCCACTTAGTTAAATGCTTTCACAGATAAAAGTAGGAGCTGATGACCATTAGAGGCTCGAGGGAGAGGTCCCACAACATCATAGCTAATAGTATGGAAGGCCTACAAGGTGGAAATACTGGATGTTGAGATTGGGGATTAGGTCCAGCATGGCTTTTACATACCCAGCAGGACTCTAATACATCCTAAATTGAAACAAGCATTCCTTCCCAGTAACATAGAGCATTGAGCCACTGGTAAGTTTTCCAAATCCCCCATAACTAACTTGCCAATGCCTCTTTAATATGACTTCAGTTCAAGCTGAAGGTCGTACATAGGGAAACCATTTTTGGGACATAAGTTTGTACAGTTGGCCATCTTTGAATTAAAGATTCACCAATCTTTTTGCTAATTTCTTTTTATAGGGTCGAGAATTCATCATTCCATTAATATGATTGGGTTAAGAGGTCATAGAGTCAATTTACCTCAGGGTTGGTTAGAGTTAATATGGGGAGCATGGATAAGCAATAAGCATTTTGGTAGATGGGCCCTGGACTATGAATAGTGGAAAAGTTGTAATTTTGGAGTTTTAACGCCCATTGGCTAACCTACTATCAGGATCCTTCATTTGCCATAGCCATTGCAAGGAAATATAATTAGTTTTTAATGTAAGATGATTCCCATATAAGTAGGGCTGAACATTCTTAATATTCAGTAGGACCACCAAGCATTTGGTCTCTGTAACACTATAATTGCGTTCAGCTCTGTTTAGGGTTTTGATATAGTAAGCAATAAGATGGTCTAATAAGTTTTTGTCATGCTGCGATATTATGCTCCTATAAATAAATCACTAGCATTGGTAAAAAAAGAGAGAATTTATTGAAGTTGGGATGTATAAGTACTGGTAAATGGGAGAGAGCTGAGTGTAATAGGTAAAAGGCCTGCTGTTGCTCTTATTTCCATTGGAATGGTATCCCCTTCTTTAATAAATATAGAAGAGACTCAGAAGTGTCAGCAAAATGGTGAATATACTGGCGATAATACCCCACAATCCCCAAAAAACATGTACATCTTGTAGAGATTTAGGGGGACATCTAAAAAATTGGCATAACTCTATCATCCATAGGGGTAATACGGCTTTACCTAACTTATGGCCTAAAAAATACATTTCGCTCTGTTAGAAGGAGCATTTTGACGGCTTTAGTTTAAACAAGGCTTGCCATAACCATTGGAAAACTTGCCAAAGATGATCTGTGTGCTTGGTAAAAGTTCTCAAAAAATGGTAATATTGTCGAGATAAACTAGCACACATGATAATTTTAAGTCACCTAAAAGTCTATCCATGGCGCATTGGAAGGTAGCAGGGGCGTTACATAACCCTGTAGCATTTAAGTAGGCTTGAATAGTCCTTCACTTGAAATGAGGGCATACTTTTCACAATCTTCCAGTGACAAATCAATTTGCCAGTACCCACTGGAGAGATCCATAGCTGAAAAATAATGAGAGCCCAACATTAAGCGTAAGGAATCATCTGTACATGGCAATGATAGCTATCTTTTCTTGTGATTGAATTGAAGTGGTGATAATCCATGAAAACATGGTGGCCACCATCCCTTTTCTGAATTACTAGTAGCGGGGAGGCCCACACACTTTTAGAAGGCATGAGTAACCTGGCTTCCAACAGTTGCTGTAACTCTAAGGCCACTTGAGCTTCCTCCAGTTTAGATCTCCTGTATGGCCGAGATTTGAACGGAGGTTGAGCCTCAGTCTCAATTTGGTGAATTACCCCAGACGCCATTTCAATATCACTTGGTCCTGAGGAATAAATATCATTATACTCCTTAAGGAGGTCTTCAACGTTCTAGCGTTTGTTAGGAGTGATATTGTCTCCAATCTTACTGTTGCCAGAGCTATTGTGGGTATGGGATTGAATCCCAAATCCTATAAAGAGCCAAAGCAACTCATGTCGGCACTATTTTCAATAATACATAGTTTTACATATGCAATAGGGTCATGTCAAGGAACTTGGAGGATTTGATTTGTTAGTTTCCTTAATAATATAGAGATAGATTTCCCGTGAGCAGGATCCAAAATCTTAGGAAGGTGAAAGCTTCTTTAATTTGAAGGGTTTGGGTGTCCACTTTGCTCCAAAATTTGATTAGGAGGGGTGAAAACCTTGATCTCCGTATCCACAATAACTTGTGAGCCAGAGGGTATTGTAATTGGATGGGAGCATACAGAGGGATCACATCTTTTGTGTCCACAGCCTCAGTGGGTAACTAAGTTTTGTCTCCTAATACTTGATATTCAACTTTACAATTGTAGGATGGATATTCAAGGAGGCAGTTTTGTTTTTTGATGCTCCTTTACTCTTGACCTGGAGCTTAAATATCAACCTAATCTGATAACCTTATAGTATAAGGTACTTTTCTTTATGGTTGATGATGCAGTTAAACTCCCGCATCAGTTGGACCCCAATAAGCAGCTCGTGATTATTGTTTTCTAATGCAATAGTGGGGTATTAATCAGAAGTTTTCTAATTTGGATAGGAAAGGTGGATTACACCCCAATTGCTTTAGTCATCTAATTACCGGCCATTCCATATTCAGCTTTGTGAATTAAGTTTGGAGCCATTTTTTATTTTCTGGATAAATTAGGAAGATATAACATTAACCGGTGAGCCAGTATCAATTATTACCAAGGTTATAACCTTATGAACGACTACCTCTACTTGAACCACCAAAGAGCCAAACTGAGGATTATAGGCTATTAACCTCCATGAGGGATTTGTAGCAAAGCAAGCTGAGGGTTTTGCTGCGTCCAAGCTTGGGGCTGCTCAATGCTTTAAAGGTTTTATCTGCCAGCTCTTGGCTTTCCATAGAGGGGATGACCTCCAAGATTTGTTTAGGTAGCTGCCCAATATAAAAAAAGAAAGATTAAGATCTTTATTCCCTAGGATAGGAAGGGGTACATTGACTTATGCAGATGGTGCTAACACAAAGCATCCTAAGGTGCTGGGCATAAAATTAGAGTTAGTACAAGGGTCCTGAGGCACTTGATTGTCATCAGCATAGTGAGCCTCTTGACCTATGCTGATTGATCTTTTGCTGACCTATGTAGAAAGATGCAACAAGTGTCCATAGTATGGTTGTTTCTCTTGCAAAAAGTGCAGGATACTTGGGGGTAGGAGACTTGGGGGTGTAACCGCTAGCACTTTGGCCTGAGGCTTATTGTTATTAAATTGAGGGGGCCCAGTGGGTTTGAGCAGACCAGCCGGAATTTCTATAATGGCTTCTTTGATATGGAGGAGATACGTCCAGTTGGACTTCGCCGCTTTAAGATAAAATGGAATGTTAGGCATATTTTTAAACGCCAAAGACAAAGCAGTGATATAGTCATGTAAATTAAGACGTTTTCCAGTGACCAACGTTTGAGCCTCAAGGTAAAAATGGTGAGCGAACTCAGTAAAAATTTTCTCCCCTGATTGAGGCGTATGCCCATAAAGATTGCTTTTGGTTGGATAAATTTAATTTGCTCTAAAATTCCCAAAGAAAAGCAGCCTTGGCGTCATCCTAAGTTTGGCAATGCATTAGATGAGGTACCATAATGTCTTGAGCTACGCGATTAAGACAGTTGGTTAGGTGTTTGAACCATTGGGTGTCAGTAGTTTCCTCCATGGCACTTTCATAGCAAAATAGGAAAGACAAGATACTCTCTTTCGCCTTGGCTGCACTTCTTTATGAACGACGGTTTGAAATTGCCGCTGGGGGGTTAATGGTTGAACTATATGGATTGACACCAGAGGGCGTTTTCACCTGAATAGGGACTGCTATCGCTGGGAACTACATGAGGGTGGAGAGCGTCCATCTGAATTTGTAAGCTATTGATATCTTCAATCGTTGAAGCTACCCGATCATGGGTGGTACAAAGGGTCAATTTGGTGGAAAAGAGCAGGTTAACTGCCAAATTTCGCTTTTTAGCTTGGTAGTTTCATCACAAAGTTCAAGTTGGCATTTCTCGATGGTTAGAATTCTTTGTTTAATCCCACATATCACAGTGGGTAATTTTTCCATAAAGTTAAGGATTTATTGATCCAGAGAGGGATCTAACACTAAATCATTATTGTCTATTATTTTTTTCCTTTTTTTATTATATATTTTACACTGTGAACTCAGGGTGAACCTGGAAGGGAGTACCAGTTTTGTCAGGACCACAGGTGTGATACCACGTATCCTTTAATTTGTTAAGGCCAGGGGACCCAAAGCTCCTGGGTTTTGGAATATAAAATGTCGCTTTTCTTGGTTGGAAAGACTTTATTTCAGATACTACGTCTGGAAGGGTAATTCATAAATATAAATTGTCAAAATTTACTTAAAAGGGGGCGAAAAGAGAGAGTAAAGTTAATGCTTAGAAACATTGTTATATATGGTAGTTTTTCTTGGTCAATCTCCATTCATACTAAGCTAATATCTATCTCTCATTTCCAATTGGGATTTGTTTGCCACATAGATCTGGTTTTTACCCCAATTTTAGGGCTTGAAATTAGTCAGGTATTGTACCCAATATCTAGAGGGTTTGAATTTTGTTGGGGATTATCCCCAAGGATGGTTTTAGCTATTTGGACGGTTCATGTTCAAATCCCATCAACTAAACTCGTCCAAATCTCCAATTTGGGTAGGAATCCCAACTTGTGGCAAAAAAGAATGATTTTTTATTATTGTTTTCCATTCTTTATCTTTCTTATAATTTTGTTTATATTTATCTTATGCAATTATATATATATATGTTAGTACCAATTTTCAGAAGAATTTGCTATGAACTTGGTTAATTATATGACTTTGAGGATATATTTGATTGTATAGGCATCTTTTGCCAAATTTTATCTTTCTTGAAGGGGCCCGTCCCTAAGGCATCCAACTTATTATGGCGGTCAAACCAATGTGTATCACCGTAAGATATTTATTACCAATATTTCTTCCTTTTTGGGCAGTCTTTTCTATCATACTTTCAGCCTGGAACCTTTTATTAATGGTTTTGTCAAATGCTTTGTATTGTAAAATGATCATAATGTTAGATATTTAATCTAAATATTGGTCAGGACTCATCTTTTAAATTAACTCCAAGGCTGAGTATAAAATTGGTTGAAAGACGTTTTTCATAGAGTATTTTTGGGTGTTTTCCCAGTTGATAAATGATAGCTAATATTATAGGAAAATTTCACCAAGCTTAAGTACAAAGCCCAAGCAGACGTTCGCCTGCAACCAGCTTCCATAGCATAGTGGCTAAAGTAGCGTTCACTCTCTTAACCAGTCCATTAATCTCTGTTTTTTTCGAACCAATACAACCCCTTTGATCACCATCATTTTATTTGTTTAAGGTATGAAAAAAGAAGTAAAGTTCGTTCCATTATCATTCAGGATCACTGGAGGGCAGTCATACCAATATTTCACCTGATCCAAAATGAATCTTGCAGTATTCATTCCATCAACCCAAACCATAGCTTTAGTTTCAATCCATCTTGTCAGGTGATTGATTGCAACAATGATATAACGCATTTCTCCAGTGCTTGTACTTAGAGGTCCCATAACATTGAATGATATTGTATGCTATTGGACCCTGTTTGCATTAACCAATATCCGGCCTCATTTTGTGTGGCTTGTGGAGCTGACACACCATACAACAGGAAAGTAAATTTGCATATCATAGTTCAACGATTACAACAATATTAGCAAATGTGCTTATAAGTTTTTATTTAACTGAGGTAAGCTGACCATGGGATGGACATTACCAAACTAAACTAAAACTAAAGCTAACGCAACTAATTGATTTAAAAAAATGCCCAAATGAGCAGATTGAATGAAACACAATGACGAAACAGCCAGCCAGGTGGGCAGCGGAGACCACGTATTCTGCAATGGTGGAAGGGGAGGGGGGATTGGGGGGCTCATCTTTGGCAGCAGCTTCTTCATCACAGAGTAGTGTACATGTCAAGGCGGATATCAAGGGCGTCAGGCATTGACAGCATGAGGTTTAATGTCACTAATAATTGGTATTTCCTGTAAATTTCTAACTATAAAAATGGCAGTAATATATTTGGCTAAAGCTTTTTCAGCTTTAATGCGAGTGTCTGGTAGTTTAACAAATGTGTCATTATTGGTTCAGGTAATCTTAGCTTTAGGATTACGTGCTACAGTTATCACGTTATGGATAGCATCATTGATATTTTTGTGCAATTAATTCATTGTAATTTTACTTTTTGGGGTGAGATTTATGGGGATAACAGAAGGTGGAATACCTCCTGTGAGCATCAACACTGATTTGGTGACAGCTTTATGAAGAGGATGACAATCTGGTGTGGCAGCTGCTTCTACTGCAAGCTGGTGGTCACTGTAGAACAATACAGCATTTGGCTGTGGGGCATATAAACGAGGGGGGTATTTGGCGTCCCATTCTGCATTACAGAACCGTTTAATTTGCAGAGATGGTTCTTCAATGAGATTACCTGATTCATCAATTTCAGCCAGCAACTCCCATGGGAACTGGTTGAATTGAATTAGGGAATCAGCGTATGGTTAAGGTTTAGTTGATTCGTTGGAGGAAGTGTGGGGATCAAACTGGGGTCCAAGCTGGTGCTTGATTGGAGGGAGCATTTGTGGCACTGGAGCGGGGAGGGGCTGATTGGTGGCTGCAGGTGCAGGTGCAGCATCAGGCTTTGGGGGAGGGGGAGGTAGGATCATACATCATACCAAAGCTGGTGCGGGGTGGGCAGCGTATTGGGGCTGGCAGACAAAAAATCAGCGCCAACGGAAGAAACTAGGGATGGGCACTTGCGTTTCAAGTGGTCCAACTCAAAACAGGATAGACAGATCGTCCATCCGCCCTTGACGCAAACCCATAACAGATGGTCAGGGGCAGAGGGGATAACAACGTGAGGGGGAATTGACAGGGCAATTTTATTTGATTCAGGGCTGATTTTGGCATATGCCCGAGGCCCAGCGAGGCGTGTGGCCCCATTTGGGGCCACAAATTGCAATATGGGGTTGGAGCATAATCTGCCAAACCTTCCATCAGCTCCTGTTGGAGCACCTCAGGGGGAAGGTGGGTGGGCAAAACAGCAAACTGAACCACCAAAGTGGTATCCACTGGGAGCTGGGTCTGAATTGTAGGGAGAGGGGTACCCTGGAGAACCAGAGGCTCAGTTGCTGCAGTGGTGGCATTGGCTTCACAGGTGAAGCTGAGATCAAAGTACCCCTTATAGGGGAAGAAGTCAATAAAACTGGCGGGATGCATCACCGCTTGAGCCATTTCAATAATGGCTTGGTTGCACTAGGGGGAAAGTTTCTCATAGTCGACCCTAAGGCTAAAATGCATGTTGCTCCGGGGAGCGCCAGGGGGCAGTGGTGCAACACTTGGGTTTGAGTAAAGTGGGCATTGAGATCCTTGGGATGAACAAATTTTTCCAGGGGTTTAGAATGACTGGGAGAGCCAGTCTGAGCGCGTTTTCCTGTCAAATAAGAAAATGGAGTGGGGAATTTCGCCACTGCCACACACTGAGGCAGCTGGCAGGGAATCTGAGGACATTGGAGCAAAACTATGACGGGCGAACAAGTTTGCTTTTTTATCCATATAATTTTGCTCAGAAAGTTACGCCAAGTGGAAAGAGAAAAATGTGTGCTCATAATTTTTTAAGGCCACCATGGCTGACAACTTTATGACCAGCGTGAATTATTTCCATTTGTTCAAAAGTTTTAGGAACATAAGCCTTTTATCATTCACTGTTTAAATAACTGCCCGCTATTTTGTTCTATTACCTCCATGGCTTTTCATAGTGTCATTTCAATTTATGGTGGCTTTTCTTCTAATTCTCCTTTCAACATTAGCTCAAATAGGTCATCAGCACAATCTTGTACTTCAAGAATTGCTGGCAGTCTGGACAATCCATCAGCATTTTGTTCTTTATCCCCAGCACAATGTGCAATTTTATACCCATATACCTGCAATTTTAAGGCCCATTGTTTAGTCTTTCCTCAGGTTCTATTAAGTAATGAAACCAGTGGAGAGATGCATGATCTGTTACAATCTTGAAATGCATCCCATAAATATAAACATGAAATTTCTTGCAAGCATAGATAGCTGCAAGACATTCATTCTCAGTTACTGTAAAGTTCCTTTCAGCCTTTTTAGGTTATAGTTGATATAGGCACTGGGTGCTCTTCACCTAATTTTTCTACTTGACTAAGTTGACACCTATAGCCATAAGCGATGCATCCAATTGTATTCTAAATGGTCTATTTAAATTCAGATATTTATGTATTGGGCTTGCCATCAAGTATTGCCATAGTTTCTCAAATTTTCTTGGGCCATATTATCCCATTTAAACCCTTTTTGGATACTTAAAAAGATGGAATAATGGTTCCACTTTTTTGCAAAGTCCTTAAAAAAATGGCAATAATAACTGACCATTCCCAAAAAAACTTGGATATTATGAACACTTTTTTGGTGAAAATATCTATTTAATAGCTTTGATCTTTTCTTTTGAGGTTGTAATCCATCTGCGTTTATATGGAATCCCAAATACTCTAACTCCTACTTAAAGGAGCGACATTTTTGGGCTTGATTTTGAGATTGATGGAGAATAGTTCAATAAAAACCTCCTCTAAGTGTTGCAAGTGCTCCGTGAATGTTTGACTAGATAAATTGATGTTTTCTAGATAGACTAGAACACTTGACAATTTAAGGTCACATAAGATAGTATCCATAGCAAATTATAAAGTTGCGGAGGCATTACTGTAAGGAGAGTGTCTATAGCTCTCCCATTTCCAGCGTGGAAGTGCACGATGCACAGGGCCAGCGCCAGAAAACTAGTCAATAATACAAAAGTTATTAAGGCCCCGCAGAGAGTGCTTAGACGATAGTAGCTTAGGGAAAGTTGTGTTATCATTATCCAGAGTAACCAGACATAAGCGACACATTGCAATAAGCTGTCCAATATAGGCTTCCTAGTTTGGAGGGAACTAGGGTGGACTAATGGTGCACAAGCGGATAGTTTAATCATAGATAAGATTGAAATGTTAATGAAGCGTGAAACCTCACTGAAAGGGTTCACACACAAGTATGTCCAAGATAACATAAACAGAAAAACGGTGTACTTAGTGAAGTGTTTATTTGATAGGGAGAAGTCGACCAACAAGGAAGATTGGTCTCAACATGGGAAATTTAAGGAGATTTGGCAAAACAATCAATTGAGGGAAGTGGGTCTAAGCTGAGGTGCACCAATAGGTGCACGCTTCCATCAGGCAAAATGCTATATTGAGTAATTGACCAGACTAGAATGATTGATTGTAAAAATGGCTGACCTGAGCTGGATAATGTGAAAACCAAAGAGGTTTCAAATCCCCGTTTACCCAAAAACCAAAGCAAACAGTTTTCTGTAGTAATAAAGCTAGTTCGTTTTAACGCTTTACTCTCCTACAGGGCTGAACTTCGCCTGCTCCAATAGGACCAACTTGGGCATATTTAGCTTTAATCCAGCGTTGGTCTATGGTGTGCTTGAGGTCAGGAGGCCTGCTAACTTCTCCTTATTGGCCTCCCTGAAAGCCTCTTTATCTCTGATGTTGGTCCCAAGGATAATTTCATTTTCTAACCATGACATTACCCTCTCCTCCTGACGAGGCCCAGCCCCTTCCTCCAGGGGCTTGCTCCAGGGAAAAGTTCTTGTGGGCTGGGGCCAACTTCATTGCTGCAAAGGTTGGTTTGGGTTGAGATCCGGCGGCCTGGGGGAAACGCTTATGGAAAACTTCAATAAAGTCTTGGGCGTGCACACAGTCACGTGCTGTTACCCAACTGTTCTCTACAGCATCAAAACCCTTCCAAGATACCAGGTACTCAAGTCTTTTTTAACATGGCGGGAGGCTACTATTTCTTCCACTTCTTACTCTGGCGCCCCATCCACTAGATAAGCCTCAGGTGGCTCAGGTGGGGGCCCTCAAACAGTGTCAATTTTGCTCTCATGAAAGACATAGAAGATCTGAAACAAAGAGGGAAGATCTAACTGATATGAGGCATGGCCCATTTTTCTAAAAGCGCGGTAAGGGCCAATCCTCTTTGATCCCAATTTTTGCATGGCTGCTTGATAGGGATATTATGAGCATCAAGCATCATGAGATCCCCTTCCTTGTACGCTGGACCCACTCGGCGCTTACCATCAGTATTCTCTTATAAACTTGCATTGCTGCCTCTAAACTTGTGGAAACCCTCTAGTGGACCTTTTTGATAGTCTTGGCAAAGTCCACCACCGCTTCAACTTTAGATTTACAGCTGGGCTCCCTGTTAAAGGCGGGGTTAAATATATGGTTGGCTAAAAAGGGGAGCAATCAATCAAAAAATGCAAAGTGTTGTTGTAGCTAAATTGGGCCATAGGAAGATGAGAAACCCAATCTGAACAATCCTCGGCGGTGTAACACCGCAGGAACTGTTCCAAGCACTGGTTCACTCATTCAGTCTGCCCATCTGATTGGGGGTGATAGGCAGTTGAATGGCAGGGGCAAATCTGAAGAGTCTTACACAACTCTTCCCAAAAGACGGAGGTAAACTGGGTCCCTGGTCACTGATAATTTCTAGGGGAACCCCATGAAGCGCAAACACATGAGTGACGAATGAGCATAGCCATCTCAGCCACGGTTATTGTAGTTCTGCAAGGAATAAAGTGGGCGAACTTCATAAAAACGGTCCACCACCATGATGGCATCATAACCATCAGAGACAGGGAACTTCACAATGAAATCCACTAATAGGGAAGTCCAGGGCCCATCAGCCTTTTGGACTGGTACTAACAGCCCCGCTAAAGGTTAACAATTGGGTTTCATCTGATTGCAGATCAAACACTCTTTACAATACTATCCCACCTGAGAAGGCAAGCCCTTCTAATTATAGGTGCGTTGTATTAACTCCAAGGTCTTTGCTTTCCCAGGATGACCAACGGTGAGTCCAACATGATGGTCCCAGATGATTTCCAGGCGCAGTGGTCTAGCAGGAACCCACAGGCGCCCCTAAAACCACACCATCTCATCCTCTAAGTGATAATTCCTGGATATTCCTCCTGATTCAAAGAGCTCTTAGCAAGTACCATAGGATATTCAGCTTATAGCTGCTGAGAAAGGACTACCTTTCTGAACATACTGCATTCCTACAAATTTTCTAGAGGTGCAAGTGCTGACGTGCTGGCCGAGGAAGCAGGAAGTTGAGATAAAATCTTACCCGGTGTAATCATCAACTGGGTGTTATGGACCTCTACCTCCTTTGGATCAGGAGCTAAAGCAAGGTTGCGGCTTAAAGTATCCGCAAAACATTTTCCTTGCCCTTGGTAAACTCATAAGAAAATGAAAATTGGGCAAGGGTCTCATGCCAATGGGTATGCCATGGGGTTAGGACATGAGGGTCGCGGTAGTACAGCAAGGCACGGTGATCTGTACGCACACAGAAAGGTTGGGAGGAGCCATGCAAGTGGTGACGCCAATAAGTCAGTGCCTCCACCACTGCTAGTAACTCTTTGTCATAAACGGCTTAATTCAACTCAGGCAGAGACATTTTCCTAGAAAATATCCCACCGGATGCTCTATCCCATCTTCGCCTACTTGTAACAAGGCAGCCACTATGGCAAAGTTGGAGGTATCAGTAGACGCAATAAACTCTTTTGAAGGGTCGACATGGCAAAGGAAAGACTTGGATGACAGGGTTTACTTCACTGCTTGGAAAGCATCCTCCAAAACGGGGGGACCACTGAAGCACCTTAGCACTGCAAGCCTTATATAAGGGTGCTGCCACCTCGGAAAGTTTAGGCGTGAACTTCTTGAGGAACGTACACGTCCCTCAAAAAAGCTCCTCAATTCCTTGTCTAAAATGGGGGTGGGCCACTCACGAATATAGCCTTCTCCTTGTCTGGAGTTATCATGTGTCCTTGGTCAAACACGACGTTGCCCAGAAAAGTGACCTGGGACATGAAGAATTTACACTTGATGATCTTTAGCGTAAGGCGGGCTGCCTTTAACCTCTCCACCACTTGCCAAAGGTGTACCCCATGGGACTCATGATCAGGGGAAAACACCAGGATATCGTCCATGTAGGCAACCTCGCATACTCCTAACATGTCCCCCACCGCTGTATCAATGCGGCGTTGAAAGATAGCAGGGGCATTCTAAATCCCAAAGGGCATGATCCAAGACTGGAAGATCCCTTTTCTGGTATGAAATGTGGTTAACCATTATTGTCTCTTTTTAATCCGAATCTGATTAAACGCAATGAGGCAATCCAACTTGGAGAAGATCTTCGCCTTCTCCGCATAGCGCGCAATCTGAGAATCCAAAGGGATGGTGTGTAGATCTGGTAAAGTGACGTTGTTGAGGTTCCCATAGTCTATGCATGGGCGTAGAGTACCATCAGCCTTCTCAACAAAGAGAAGTGGGGAGCATACAAGGGAAGTACGCTGATAAATCGCGCCTTTGTCTAACTGCTCCTTCTCCAACACATCTAACGCCACTTCCTCTTGGACAGTCAATGGGTAAATGGGGAAGATATACACACTAGATCCACAGTGAGCCAGAACTCACAATCAGACTCAGTTTGATCAGGTAGTGCGTTAGCTGATGCTGCATCAAAGGAAGATTCTAAACCCTCCAAACAAGAAGGTAGAGAACCCTCCTCAGTGGGCTTCAGCATAGGGGCAAGGCTAATGATGTGAAGGTGGGGCAATTGGGGCAATTCTCCTTGAACGTTAGCCTCAGATAAAGGAACAACTAATGTGCGATCATTCTTTAATGTAATGGATAGGGTATTCTCTTTCAAGTGGGTTCTGACATCAAATTTCCGCCACCACTCCACACCCAAAATGATAGGGTACAAGAGGTTTTTGATAGCTTAGAAGTGATCAGACAAGTGGTAATTGCCAACCTGATAGTCCACTCTCTCAATGACCTTCAGAGTGGGAATACCTTGGGACGCCCTTCCCCTAACCATACCCCCTGGCAAGTAACTCAGCTCAAGGTAGTCGGCTAGACTTTGGTCCACTAAGTTTCAGAGGCGCCATTATCCACCAGAATAGTGGTGCTGAATTTCCCTAAAGGGTAGGAAAGGGTAGCAGTCAGTAGAAAATACCCTTTTGGTCTTCATTTTATAGCAGACAGCGCCAGAACATCACCAACAAGCTCATCATCTGGCATTAAAATGTCACCTTGGTATGTGTTTGAATCAAAAAATGGGAAGGGATATTTGGTTACTCTTACTACTGAGGCCACATATCCCAAAATATCTTCAGAAGGGGCATAAACATATTTATATTGTAAACTCAGCTCTTTTTCAACCTCCTGAGTGCTGCGAATCATAGAAGAGGTCAAACGGGGGTTTTCAGGGGTGATTTGATACACAGGAGTAGGTTCCATCTCTGAGCCATATGAGAGCAAATATGGTTCAGAGGTATATGTGGTGTTTTTATTATAAAACGCGTTTTTAGACGCAAATGACCCTAATTCAATAACAGCAACATATTGCATGACGTTATCCTAGGCCATCACCCCCAGGCCCATCTTTGAAGATTCCGCCAGCATTGTCTGAACGTTCTGCCTAATTAAAACCCTTTTATTTAAATTGAATTTGTAAATTTCAGTGGAAAATCGGGGAATCACGACTTCCAGACCATGAAGTGTCCAAATCCACCAGGTACAAACACAAAAGGTGGGTACTTTCCAGTTGGAGGCAGCCAAAATAATGTCAAGATGCTCCAAACTTCAGGAAAAAGAGGAAATAGCGGAGCGGCTGACCACAGCCAAAGCCCACAGCTGGCACACACTGTTTATGCTTTGTGAAAGCCCCACATGGAAAAAGTTCATGCACATAAAATTAAGTGGTTGGTCACCTAATGTAAGGAGATTGTATGTAACTCTCCCGTTTACAGTGTGGAAGTGCATGATGCACAGGGCCAACGCCAGAAAACTAGTCAATAGTACAAAAGTTATTAAGTCCCCGAAGAGAGTGCTTAGGCAATAATAGCTTAGGGAAAGTTGTTTTATCATTATCCAGAGTAACCAGACATAAGCGACACAGTGCAATAAGTGGTCCAATATAGGCTTCCTATGACGGTCAAGGCGCTGCCTGACCTGCCACATAGCCCCAACTCCCCTAAGGTGGGGATTGTGGCTAATAGTGTTGCACTAAATATACATAAAAGCATCAGGCTTGAGGGCAATGGCCCTTGTAAATGGTATTCTGACAAATTAGATGCCACAAAACTTACAAAACCTCGAGGCAAAGGTGGCAAAAGTTGATGTAAATGTCAACTAGGCCAATCAGAGGCTGCCAACCCAAAATTCCGAGGCCTCATGTGTAGCAATTGGTGATGGCAAAGAGCATCCCAGCGAATCAGGGGCTGCCAAGCTGAATTATGCCAATAACGGAAGTGGCATGAATCATGGCATCAGGCAGCTCAGCGAATCAGGAGCTGCCAAGCCAAATAACACTAAAAGAGGAAATGTTGGCATTTGGCAGCTCGACAAATCAGGAGCCGCCAAGCCAAATAACTCCAGAAAAGGAAATGATGGCATTGGGAAGCTCAACAAATCAGGAGCTGCCAAGCTGAATCCACCGCTTGTCAAAATTATCAAGAGCCACAGTGAAGGGCAGCCCAGCAAATAAGGGGCTGCCAGGCTGAATTATCTCAAAAATGGAAACTTTAGCGATAAGGTGGAGACAAGCTCTGATTCGTCCTTGACAAACAGAGATATATGCAAAAAAGTTTCTGTAATGCCACAGGTACTCGACAGATGGTCTAGAATGGGCCTAGATGAGAATTTGAGACCAAGATTCTTAAAAGTAGGCCCATGGATAGTCTGCCACCTGCAGACTCCGCGGGGTCCAATTTCCCCCATATTCCCCATTCTTTAATATAAAACAAACCAAGTGAAGATTTTTAAGACAACTTTGTCTTCTAATAAATACAATAAAAACCTATAAAATTGAAAATAAAATTTTGAAATTTTGAATTCATTTATTTGAGGTTTCAAGGAAAATTGTGGATTTTGAGTGAATCAACATGGACCATTCCTCAGATTTTGACAGAGCTGTCGCCTCTCTGTATGCTCTCTCTGGAGGCCAAACTGCCCTCCTCAGTATGAGCATCATCCTTACAGTGTTCCAAGGATATCTAAGCTTCTCAATAAGCCAACAAACGCGGGACCTCACCACAGCAGCCCTCTCTTGCCTATGGGCCCTCACATGGGCCCTCTTGCCCAACTGCTTTATGGCAATGTGGAGAGACCCCGTTTGTCAAACTTCCTAGTTTGGAGGGAACTAGGGTGGACTAATGGTGCACAAGCGGATAGTTTAATCATAAATAAGATTGAAAGGTTAATGGAGCATGAAACCTCCCCAAAGAGGTTCACAAACAAGTATGACCAAGATAACATAAAACAGAAAAACGGTGTTCTTAGTGAAGGGTTTATTTGTTAGGGAGAAGTTGACCAACAAGGAAGATTGATCTCAACATGGGAAATTTAAAGAGATTTGGCAAATCAATCAATTGAGGGAAGTGGGTCTAAGCTGAGGTGCACCAATAGGTGCACGCTTCCATCAGGCAAAATGCTATATTGAGTAATTGACTGAACTCAGGTATTGATTCTAAAAAAGGCAGAACTGAGCTGGATAATGCAAAAACTGAATGGGTTTCAAAACCCCGTTTACCCAAAAACTGAAGCGAACTGTTTCCTGTAGTAATAAAGCTAGTTTGTTTTAATTCCCCTACTCTCCTACAGTGAAAACTTCGCCTGCTCCAATAGGACCAACTTGGGCATATTTAGCTTTATCCCAGCGTTGGTCTATGGTGTGCTTGAGGTCAAGGAGGCCTTCTAACTTCACCTTCTTGGCCTCCCTGCAAGCCTCATTATCTCTGAAGTTGGTCCCAAGGATGATGTCATTTTCCAACCATGACAATTACATAAGCCTTAGGTATCCTCATAAGTGGTTTATCCCTTGTGCCGTTATTATGGTAAACTTCTCCTGGCCCTCAGGTGACATATCAATATGTCATTATCCTGATATAAAGTATTTTTCTGAAAAGAGTTTTGCCACGGCTAACCTATTTAAAGCACCATAGATTTGTGGCAAGGGGTAAGGATCCTTTTTTGTGATTTTTATTAGAATGGCAATAGTCAATTACTGTCCTGTTTAGCCACTCTTCTTTTTGATAATTTATTATCAGGCTAGCCCATGGACTGGATGAAGGCACAATCAATCCGTGCTTTACAACTTCTCTAATTAATTGGCAACTACTGCCTCAGCCACTCTGGATCTCTGAATAGGTCTCATATAATTAGGGCAGCTTCTCCGTTGTCAAAATGATGTAGTAAATTTTCTGCACATCCCAAATCATGGCTGTTTTGCATGAAAATAATTTGGTATCATTTGAATAAAGTCAATACTTCATTTTGTTTATCTTTTGTTAATCCTAATAACGGTTATCAAACAATTAACGTATAAATTCTTTCATCCAGATCTGGTAATCCCTTTTTTTTAGTACTAGATGGTAGATCTGGTAATCCCTTTTCATTTAAATCCCTTAAATTTGTGGAAAAAACAAAGCTTAATTATTGGAATCATCTGGGTGAACACAACTACTTGATTTCACTTGTTTACAATTGGCGTTTTTCTCAGATTGACCAATAGGATATGAATTTCCCCATGACCAAGAATTAGGATCCCTGGAGCTATCCAAGGTTCAATTCTTGTTTTTTACCAGGAGCCTCAATTTTGACATATAATTTCTTTTCATTTTTAACGTCAGTCCAGTATTGACCACTGTTTGCATCTTAGGAAGTATAGTCAATTCCTTTTTACTCAGATTGGAGTCTCTCAGTCTTTGCTCACACATTTTGGTAGCGGCGGGATCTTTTATCCAACTAGTTTATAGCCAGATGTAATGATGCCATCTTTATACATCGCGTTTATAAAGTTATCTTTCCTTTTGATGGGAGAATCCCTTTTGATGATAGAATAATGGCAGCATCTGGACCAAGATTTTCAAAGTATTTCCTAAAGTCGCACTTTACTCCATACTTTTGCATTAAGTCATTACCAATGAGAATATTTTAAATTTGATTAGGTAGGATGATCACTGGATCAGACATGACTAGAGATCCAAAACAAAGGGGTAAGGTACTATAAGCCCCACATGATGTAGATTTATAGGCTCAGCAGTACCATACTGTTTTGATGTGCTATATCTAGTTAACCTTTTAGTCGTTTTACCAAGTTTGATAGAGCAATATTGATTGGTGTACCACTATTGATAAGCTCCCTTACTTCTACTCAGTCAACCAAAATGTCAGCATAAGTACACTTGGAATAATAGAAAGTATTGTTTACTGAATGTATAGTGGCATCAGTTGCTAAATCCAGAGTGTGAATAATTTGGGCGGATATATCATGAAATTAATCCTTGATATTAGTGATAGGAAACAAGATATTAACATTTTCCAATTCTGTTTCAGCAATTAATCTTCATCGTCAGCATTTTGGGCCTTTTCCAATAATTGGCAAACTTAATATTGAGCAACCTCTAATAAAAATTATGGGATTAATTGCCTTTGCTTTTGCTCTAGTTATCACATTGGTACTTGTACTCATGCTCTTCTGGGAAGAATTGTAAGCAGATTCATCAGCAAACAGGTCATAGGTATTGATTTCTTGGAGCTTAACTGGTGGAACTGAGCAGCCTGCAGTTCTATATCGTTCCTCATCTATACTGCAAGCCTTTTCCAAACTCCTCATAGGCATTTTTTTTCCTAGGCGAAGTTCACCTGATACTTTGGTTTCCTACTCCAGCAATAAGCAGCATAGTGTTTGATAATTCCACATCTGTTACAAGTGATGCGCGGCATATTGCTAGGTCATTTTGGTCCATTGGGGGTTTTCCACATTTAATTGGCAAAATCCTTGTTGGGTTAAGGGGTTTTTGCTAAATTTGAGCTAAAAGGCGATTGTTGTTTTACACTTTGATTTGGTGCATCAAAAGTGGAGGCAACTTTTTCAGGTGCCTCACCATTTGAGAAGTGGCATTATTATTGGTGAATGTCGACACCATATACCAGTGTAAGTCCTGATAAGGTTGGAGAGCTGCCTTCATGGTTATGCAAGTGTCAAATCGCCCATGTTATTAGCTCCCATCAAAATTTTCCCTTCTTCATAGAAACAATTGGTGAATTTTCACAAGGTTTAATCTTTTCTAAATCTTATTCCAATGAATTCTTTCTTTTGGTTAGCCATTTATTTAGGGCTACCAAATTTCTGCATAATTGCGTTTTTTATATCGTTATATGACTAATTCTCCCCTTTTAAATGGGGTAATACCAAATTCAGACAAGTGGTATCTACTTTATTGAAAACATTAACAGCTTCTTGGTAATTGCTGCATCTGAACATGGTCATTTAAAGGGTCTGAAGAAAGCCAAGGCGTTATCCTGATAAAATGGTGGCAAATTATTTTTGTGGGCTGAAATTCCTCAGTTTCCACAGGCTTGTTTGCAGGATGAGCAGCGCGGCTAGCCATTCTGGCGCCAGTTGATGTGTTGTTGGGGTCATTGCCAAAATGGCGGCATAGGCACTTTGCATATGCGAGCAGGCTGAATGCTCCCTATATTACTTTTAACTTAATATAGGTCCTGATATCTGATTTCAGTTTCCGCATTAATGCAAGTACATTAATTTTTTTCCATCTCTTGTACTTGTTTCAAGAGCTGGCAATGCTTCTCTCATAATAACTGATTTTTTCCATACTCTATTTGAAATGCTACTTTGAACAGGAATAGATCCTTATCAACTTTGGAATATTCTTGCCTAATTTGGAGATTTTCTCTATTATTTTGTTATTAACTTCCACAACAAGGTTGGCTTCTTCTTCCATCTTGGTAACACGATCCTCCACTTTAGATAAATCGGCCTGAGCTGTTGACATTAGCATGGTCTGGTTCACGCTCTCCAGCTTCTTTCATAGCTGCTGGATCTAACGCTGTATAGAGAAAATGGTGTTTTTATTTAAAAAAGACTCAACTGCCCCTTGTAGTGAGCACCAAGTAAACTTTTTGATGGTTTTCTGCACAGGTTGGATGTAAAATAATAAAGAAACTAGTTGTATGGTGATAACTAGTATTTGAGTCTTCACTGTAAGTGGATTCAAATCCACTCTGGTAAACTGTGACATGATAAAAACAAAAAAGGGACATTTATTCCCTTCTGTCTTAAATTTAAAAGTAAATATAACAAATTTATATAGGCTGAGCTCTGGTTTTTATTAGAATGCTAAGGGTTTCTTATAAACAAAAGGCGGACAACTTTTCAGATTACTCACTGAAAATCAACTGATTGTTCTCACGATACTTTTGACCCTTAGGTTAACTTCTGAATAATGACGTATCCCTTTGCCTTAGTTAATCCTCAGTAGTGTAACCAAGACAGATTGGCAGCCAACCCTTCCTGTCAGGAACCATACATAGATTTTATATGGGGCGTGTTGCCTAGTTATGACTACTAATTACCGCCAAATCAAGCGTTAAAATGCTTCAGTATCTTCATATAAAAGACCCTAATTGTTTAGTGCCTCTGCCTGACAATCCGCCATGGCAATCCAACTATTGGCTATTAAGCCCTCATTGAAATACTCATTTAACATTGTAGATGATGATCCCCAATGAAAATTGATCAAACCAATCGTCAGATTATATCATTTGGTTAATTACAACTAATAATTTAGTCAGCAACCATCGCTAACAATATATTGTTTATTAACAATCTTTGAAATGCTAAATCTGCAAGTGAGATGGATAATATTCACTGGAGTCCCAGTTTCTAGTAAAGCCAGTACATGCACCTTCTGGATGATAACTTCCACCTCCGTTATTTTCTTGCAAAAGGTGTTCCCAGTGTCCAGTAAGTCAGTGGCAGAGTCCTCAAATTGCTTCAAAGTATTAGCATTTGTTTTGGCCTTGGTAGTGTATTCAGCATCTGGTACCACATTCTTGAATATATACGCGACCAACTGCTCTCTTTCTTAAATAGAGTTAATTACTTGGGTAGTCTTATTTGCTTGAGCCAAATGAGTATTATTTAATAAAGATCTGTCAGCACCATGAACTCTCAGTCTAGCCGGTACAGCCACTGTTCTGAGAGCCCCCAACACATGGTGACCCGCACTAGCTAGATCTTCATCTTCGTGGTTGTCCTCACCCTAAGTGTATATCCACCCAATTTATAATATGAGGTGTGTCCTCTTTAGATGTTTGCTCTTTGGTTTCAGCAGTAATCAACGGACAAGGTTGAGAGAAGTGCCCAGGTTGGTGATACTTATGGCACTAAAATCCTTGACGTGGCAAGCGTTCAGGTGGTTTGTTGCTCTTCTCTTTGTAATTTTCAATTTTATCATTGATGACATAAAGGGCCTTACTGACTCATTGAGGTGTGGTGTAGGTGACATAGACTTAAAATCAGATTTTTATGTTCCTTTGTATGGTGAGTAGCTCCTCTTTGTGGGCTTTAAGAGACGTTCACTCAAGACCACCAAAGTCATGTTCATCTTCAGATTAGGATGCTTCTCCAGGGAGCTTAACAAAACGGATTTTGAGGTGGGCAGATACATTGTTCTTGTTGTTCATAAAGCTGGTCATTGAGGTATAAATGAGAATGTAATTTGTGACCAACTAATTTTTGCCCATCTTTATCAACAGTGTCATGAACGCTACTAAGAAAGGTTAGGTTGGGCTCTCAATTGGGGTGCGTGAACACCCAGTGGGGATCCCAAATGACATGGACACAGCGGTCTGAGCGACTTGGAGGAGCAGAGTTCTAGTGGGGACATGAGGAAAGCAAAAGATCATTAACATACCAAAGCCACTAAGGAAAACCAAATGGTTGTGATAAGGGTAATCGCGGGTCTTGTGGGGGCAACCCCCAAGGGCGGTGGAGGCAGGGAGGGTGACAACTCCTCATAGTTTTGTAGTTGTGGGCCTTTGAATTTATAGAAAAAATGTCGCAGATTGACATGTAGCAGTTTGAGGTCTGCTGTGAGATAAGTGGCAGAAACAGGGTGTAAAGGGGATCCACACAGAGCGTTGGGGTCAAGCTCTTCCTGAAAGGGGTGCTCCAGGCCCCTCAGGCGAACAATATCTCTAGTATGCAGTCAGGTGGGGGTCCTTCCTCTGAGGATGGTGGACAGAGGCGCTCTAACTATGCCCCACCCAGAGAGCGGCTTTTGGAGAATCAGCGGCAAAACGGAGAGCTGGATTCAGGACAAACAGATGCATGATAGTAGCAGGAGAAGAAGACGCATCATATGGAGCAAACTGACTTACAAGATTTATGAGGCGGCACTTGGTGGAGGGGTCAATTGACCGGATATCCCAGTTGACAATCATTGGAAGGAGTACTTAATAAGCGGCGCATTTTGTTAGATCAATTGGCGGAATTTTTATGATAAAAAAGAACAGATGTGGTCGCAACAAGCTGAATGAGAGTACCAGGGTTATTTTTACAACAGGGCAATAAGGTAACAATGAACCAACAACAGCCTATGGGTGGGGATTTTGCCTTCATAATTTAGGGCAACATTGAGGAGTGGCATCAAGGGATTGGCCCCTTGTAATTTGAGGGAAGTAACTGATTGGCTGGTGGAGAGGTAGCCTGGGGTATTCACTACCCTGACAAAACAAAAAGAACTATAAACCTTTTTTCAAATTTTGTATCCAAAACAGGTAAACAGTGCCAAGCTGGACCTGACTATCTGAGTCTGTATGGCCATGCGTCCTGACTTGCCCAAATTTTGTTCCAGAGGGTTGGGAGGATTGTGCTTCCTCACTTGACAATTGTCCAGGTGCGTAAATCAGGACCCAAATCAATTTTTATTCTCAGGCTATATGGACTGGCTCCCCCAACCCAGAATTTGCAAACTGGGCCTTGAGTTAACCGCGACTTGTTTTTACTAAATTTTTGGAAAAATTTTCAAGGGAGTTATGAGTCCCAGGGCCTGCCTGTGGTCCCTGTATTGCGCAACCTCTATGCAATTCCCTCTATTTGCCCTAACAGGGTAGAGGAGGGAGAAGAGGCAGGAATGGGGTATCCTTGGTTGGTAGAGCAGTAACCCAGCGTCATCCACCACATGTATCAAGTCACTCAACTGTGACAGAGGTTAAGAAGGCCTTTGGCCCCCTTTTTGTCCTAAAGGGTTACTGTTCCCTATCCAGGTGCAGGGTCTGGGCTCCAGGACTTACACTACCCTTTCCTTTTTCAGCTGGGAGGAGCCCCCTTTAAGGAGCGTGGACCAGGGCATAGTATTTATGCTTCTCCTGGAGCTTTATGGAGAGGATGTAGCAATCTTCTGGGGGAGATGAGGGCTGTGGGGTGTGATGCGTGGAATTCTTCCACAAGCTCCTTGCAGTTTGAACAATCTCATGCTGAGCCAGCTGTTTTCATATGAGGGGTAGCTTTTTCCAAGAGAACAGGTACTGGAAAGATCGGTGAGACCTCCAGGAGACAAGGATAGCCTCCACCTCTGCTTCCTGAGAGTCCCCAACAACAATGAGCTCAGGGTTGGCTGGCCTTTCCCCCTTGAAGGGAGTTAGGAGGGAGGTATGGAAAGCATGTGGTGCTTCCAGTGCGCGGACAGATTCAGACATTAGGCACCATTGCCCAAATCCTTCTTAATCTCAAAGGGGACTGAATGTTTAGCATCCAACTTCCAGGTGAGAGCCTTTAGGGTAAGACTCCGTGTGCCCAGAATGACAAAGGAGCCAACTTCAATCTCATGCCCATGGAGGAATTTCCAGTCAACTAACTTCTTGTAGTTCTTGATGGCCTTGACCAAGTGTTCATGGACCAGGTTGTGCATCTAGCGGATTGAGTTTATGTGGCCCTCTAATGCTGGAACTGCCGAGGAGAGCCAGGGGCAGATTTGGAAGGGGGGTTGTACCCCAGGGTGGCTTCAAAGGGGGTGAAATTGGTCGAAGAGTGGAAGGACGTTGTTGTAAGCAAACTGTGTTAGGGCAGGGCGTTGCCTAGTTGTCTTGCGAGGCAGGCATGTAATAACGCAGGTACTATTCCAGTATCTGGTTCCCCTTTCAGTCTGCCCATAAGACTGGGGTGGTAGGCGGTGGACCTGCAGGGCTTGATGCTGAGGAGGGTCAACAACTCATCCAAAAACTAGGCATTAAACTGGGAGCCCTATCGCTCACTATACCTTGGGGAGACCAAACATGGCAAATACATGATTGACAAACATAATCGCAGTCTCCACCGCAGTGATATATGAGAGGCAGGGGATAAAGAGAGCAAACTTGGTAATTTGGTCAACGACTACATGATGGCATCTGAACCACAGAAAGGTGAGAGTTTCACAATAAAGTCAACAGAAACTGAGGCCCGTGGGCCCTCAGCCTGCTGCAGGGGGTTTAACAACCCCTTTTTGCCAGAACAGTCTGAGTTTGCATGCGCACAGGTGACACAGCTGGAAAATCAGGTGGGAACTTCTTTAGATCCCTGGCCAGTTACAGGTTCACTTGATGAAGTTCTCACACTTCTTGGTGCCAGGGTGACCTACCTTGGGGGACTTGGTGCTCCTCAATGACTCAGGCGCGCAGAGAGGGGGGACCCAACTTAATCATGAAACAAGATTGTCCCATCTCTCAGGGCGTACAGAGATCTTTTTCAGCACCTGGACTCCAAGTTATCATATAGCTCAACCCCTTCAGGGAAGCAAGTTTGGGATGCAAGGATGAAGGAGAGGAGTGGTCCATCCGGGGCCAGGTCAGCAAAAACTATTATGGGAGGAGCCAAGGAGAGGATCTGGGAGGTGATACTACATTGGTGATCTTTGGGAGGTCCTCTCCACCATCAGGTGACAGGGAGGGGTTTTGACTTAGCATGTCTGGTAAGACATCTAAAGAACCCTTGATGAATTTATACATTAAGTGGAAACCACAGAAGTCCTAATAGGTGCGGGTTTGACAGTGCCCAGCTTCTGGGGTTTGCGGTAATAGATCAAGGCCTTTTTATCCATTCAAATGATGATTTCATGCTGGGCGCCCTGAAGGATGTACTGCCAATGAGTGACTGACCACGCCACTGCCGTCAACTCCTTGTCATATATGGCCATGCTTTCTCATTTGAGTTGAACTTGCAGGAGACATAAAAAGCAGGGTGTTTGACTACTCATGCTCCTGTAGCAACACGGCGCCTAATGCCACTGAGGAGGCATAACAAGCTACTACAAAAAGGCAAGAGGTGACTGCTTTGTGGAGTACTGAGGCTTCAAGATGACCTCCTTAATGGCCTCTAAGGCCTGCTGGCATCGGGGGACCACTGAAGGGAACATTCTTCACTGTGAGAGGATGAAGGGGTGCCGCCAGTTGAGCAAGGGCCAGGTATAACTTCTTTAAAAAGGTTATTGTGTTAAAGAAACTTCAAAGTTGTTTTTGGTAAGTTGGGGTGGGCTATGACTGGATAGCCTTAAGCTTGCATTGGGAACCGCAAAGCCATCCTTCAAGACTAGGTTGCCTAGAAAGGTCACCTAATCCATGAAGAATTCACACTTAGAAGGTTTTGTGAAAAGTCCCGCCTTGTGGAGGGCCGCAACCACCACTTCCAGGTCTTTGGAATGTTGTTCTGAGGTGGAGGAATGGATCATGATATTTCAATATAGGCGATGGCACATGAAAACCTAAATTCCCCAGAACATCATTAATGAGGCGCTGGAATGTGGCTGGGGTATTCAGCAACCCAAAAGGCATCACCCTAGTCTGGATGAGCCCTCTTGGGTGTGAATACTGTGATCTACTCCTTCCCCTTGCCACTCTCACCTGATTGAAGGCATTTGCCAGGTCCAGCTTTGATAATGCGGGACTTGGCGATAGCCTGGGCAATGGGTTGCTCCAAGGGCAGGGGGTACGGATCAGGGACTGTGATGTTATTATGGTGACCGTATTCAACACAGGGACGCAGGGAGCCATCTGACCTCCTGGCGAAAATATGGGTGAGGCGACGGGGGAAGATTTCTTGATAAGCAACCCTTCTACAACATGTCATCTAGCCAAACCCCAGGGTTACTATCCTCTTCTTCTGTATATGGGTAGAGGGGGCAGTTAATTTCGACAATGTTGACCATCAACTGAAATGACAGGTCCTATTTAGAGTGTGTGGGAAGCTTTGCCACCAGAGAAATATCAAAAGCGTCCTTGTATGGGGTGAGAATGGAAGGAAAGTCTGATGGAGGTCTGCTGGGCCAGGGTCAGGAGGAGAGATTGAGCTAAGAGAGGGACCCAAGGAAAGAGTGTTCAGCAGCGGAAACACTCCACTAAGCTTATGATTTGTGAATAAAAGGGAGTTAATCTTCAGGTTGATCCTAACCTGGTGGCGATGCCACCAGTCCACTCCTAAAATCACATGATATAGAAGATCATTTTATTCAACCAAGGCAAGCTGACCAGGGGATGGACATTACCAAAGCTCAAAGAGCTAAAAAACGAATGAACAGGCCTACCTGAACAGAGTGATTAACCGCCTAAAAGGAGAAGGTGAAACACAACTGAACGAGAATACAACCAACCAGGTGGGACAGTGACAAGTCGCTCATCCCACTATGTCATAAGGGAAAGGGAATGGGTGACTATCCTCAGAAATAGATTCCACATCAAAAGCAAGTGTGCAGGCCAAGGCGGAGAGCAATGCCTTGGGGTGATCAGCGACATGGGGAGCGAGTTGGCTGGTGGCTGGCTGGTTGTCAAACTTACCTATTGTCAGGATTTTAACCAGATAAATCCTTCCGATAGTATCTGGATTAGGGGATTGGTTAGTCAGGCATAATTGCCAGCTAATCGCCTAGTTTGATACTATTTAATGTTATAATTGTTCTTTTAGGTTCGGCGGGAGCTGCGTTTGCTGCCAAAATGCCATCTGAAGATCGTTGTGAGAGTTTCCATTGGAAAGCTGATGAATCCATTTCGAATCATCTAAAATGGTTCTGCAGACTAATTTGGAGCACCAGCAACTCATGCTGAGAATGCTCAAATTCCAATTTATATACAAATTTATATATGATCAACCAGCGACTTATGCTGAGGATGGATTGACCTAATTTATATTTAGTGATCAGTGAGCTGATCTGGAGGGAATTGATATGAAGTATGAATGAATAGAGTTTCCGATCTGATAGAGAGTTGTGGCATCAAGAGGCTGATGGGTTTTCTGGTAGTTGATTGTCCAAAGAGTACTTGGGCGCAGTAGCCCTGAAAGTAGTATAATTAGTCGTTCATTCCCTCCCAATAAACATCTCTCGTTTGCCATCTTTCTTGTTTGTTTAAAGTAGCTTGGTGCAACTAGAGTGTGAAAGGTGGGATAGGAGACCCTGATAGGCACAGTTGATCACGCCCAGAGTGGCTGGCGCTGCCAGCTCCCATGCCTCCTCCTTATGAGGAACCAGTGGGAATCTGGACAGCTGGCTACCAGCGGATGAGCTGACAAGCCGCCAACCCTAATGGGGTGCAGCGCGGGAGGTGCCATAGCCGCCCAAGAAGGGGGATGGACTCGCTGGGGCATGCCTAGATGGGTTGGTGAAGGGTCGCGAGGGTGGGGCAGCGCATAAGTGCCTGAGCCGCCCAGGAAGGGGGCAGGACTTGCTGGGGCACACGCCAAGGATGCCTGGGGCTAAAGGCGAAGCCGTTGGTGGTTAGTTGGTAGTTTGGACGCAGGACTTGTAGGGGTTGGTACGCCAATGAAGGCGAAATAGCAAAGGGTCACCAGTCTTCATACTGGTTGCCCTGGCACACTAGCGGAGCCCAAGGTCGATTTCGCGACACCTATATCAAAAAATGCACCTAGGTATCTGGTAAAGCAGTCTTCCACATGAAGATGGATGGAAGGAATCTGGGATAATAAAGCCGCGGCGGTGTGGGTGGTTTTTGTCTTGTCCTGCAAATCAATAGCAATTTTCTTAATGGCGGCATTTGCTTGTTTTTGGTGGTTTAGGATGTTACTTCTAACTTGCAAGGCTAAGGTCGGAGCAATAATGGGATGAGGGAGACCCTTGGCAAGTATTGCTACTGACAAGTTGGTCTTCTCACAGATGTCTGTATTATCTTGTATTCAGCTGCAGCAATAGCGAGCTGGTGGTCAGAGCAGAACACAGAGGCGTTCAGTCAGGGGGCGTAAAAATGCCGAGGGATTTGAATGTGGTGTTGTACATGTATAAATTCTTCAGTTTAGGTTTTGGAGTCTTCAATTACATTGACCATTTCATTGGTTTCATCCAATGAAGTCCATGGATTCAAGTCATATTGGAAACTAGGGTAGTGAATTTATTTGGCTGTGGCTGTCAATTGAGGCATAACGTGGGACTGAACCATTATCAAAGCAGTCTCCTGATTGGTTGAGGCGCATGTGGCACTGGACTGAGGGGAGACCTTATTGGCAGCTGTGGGCGCTGCATCAGCTGCAGGTTTTGGGGGAGGGGGGAAGGATTGTATCTCATGCTGAAAAGACAGTGGAGTGTGTGGAGTATTGAGGGCCAGATGGAGGCAATGCATGTCCAGCGGACACAGCAAGATAGAGGCATTTACGCTTCAAGTGATCCAACTCAAAGCAGGATGGACATTTAGTCCACCCACCCTTGACACGGGCCCAGAATGGGTGGTCAGGTGCAGAGGAAATGATGGCGTGGGGGGATTGAAAAGGCAATTTTGTTGTAATTCAGGCTACTGATGGTGAATTCCTGAGGCCCAGCGAGACGAGTGGCCCCATTGGGGACCACAAACTGAAGGATGGGTTTGGATCTGCATGCGATCAAGCCTTCCATCAGCTCCTTATGGAGCACCGCAGGGGGAAGGTGAGCGGGCACCCCACAAATGAACCACCATAGTGGTGTCAGTGGGGAGCTGGGTGCGCGTTGTGGGGATAGGGGTGCCCTGGAAAATTAGGGGAACGGTGGCTGCAGTGGCGGCATCAGCTTCACAAGGGAAGCATAGATCAATATACCCCTTATTGGGGCGGAAATCTATAAACCCAGCCAGCAGCATCACCGCTTGGGCCAAGTTGATAATGGCTTTTTCTGCGTATGGAAAAATTTCCCATATTTGACCCAAAAGCTAAAATGCAGCTGGGATTGGGGGAGAATGTGTGGGCTTTGAGGCACTGCCTGGGCATGTGCCAGGTAGATGGCGAGATCCTTGTGTCGAATGAACCAACCTGAATTATTATTAGGACTGGACGAGCCGGTCTGAACGCATTTTCCCCCTGGGCAGAAAACTCTGGGCGGAGTTTGGCCGCAGCCCCTCACAGGAGCAGCCAGGGGAGAATCTGAGGTCATTGGGGAGTGAACGGGTGATGTTGGCATAGGCTAGTTAGGCTTTTTTACTTTTTCTAATTAGGATTGCTTGAAAGTTACTCTGAGTGGAAAGAAAAGTTGATAAAGAAGATCCTTTACTGCTAAAAAATGGTCTCAAAACCCAAAGTTGTGAATGAAAAATGTAGGGGGTGTCAAATACTGTGGCACTCTAAAGGCTCAGGTGAGGCGCCTAGGATATATGAAGCTTCCTCCATCACCAAGTCCAAGGAACATGCTACACTAAGGTCAATGAAGTTTCTTAATGCGGCTGCCTAAAGGAGGGATTATATGGTGACCTCACTTGACTCTTAGCGGAAAGAAACTGGAAAAAGAAAATAGGCCTAATTTTTTATTGGACATAGGAAGGGAAATAGCAGCAGAGGAAGGAGAATGGCCCATTATAAGAAGTGATGCTTGGGAGGTGCAGGGATGGACTTCTCCTGAGGCGAAAGAATCACCTCCTCCTAACTCAGATGGGGAGGTGATGATTTATTAGTACGCCTGCTCCCACCTCCTTGGGGGAGAAGCAGGGGTCAGGCAGGGTGACAAAGGCGCAGGACAAATCAGGTTTGGGATCCTTGATTCCCATCAGAGGACCCTCCTGGGAATGGGTAGAAACAAGGGACATAGCCAGAGGAAGCTTCCCAGAGGGGGCATGTCAAAGGTGGTATCAGCAGGAGGGAAGAGGAATGTGAGACTGGTGGGACGCTTCTCCTGTCCATGGCCATTGGCTGGCGGAGGAGGGGTGGCACGCGGCGTGATGAGAGCAGCAATAGCAGGTGTGGGTATGTGGAAGGGCCTAGCCCTAATTAAGTGGGCTACCAATTAAGCAACCTCTAGAGACCATATGAGGGTCACAGGATGGGTGGGCAGCAGAGGAGGAGTCCAAGGCAGCTTGGAAGGAAGAGACAGCAATTTCAGCTAGGATTGTCAAAGAGAAGGTCAACACAGCAAAGGCTTCAACAAGGGAGGGCAGGTCTGCAGATGCCTGTCCCAAGGTTAAGAGGCGGAGGAGACATACGGGTCTCAACTAAGGGCCTGAACCACTTAGGTGATTAGCACAAGCAGTAGAGCAGGGTTGCCCATTATGTCCTCAGAGAAGAGCACCCCCTTACCCTGTGGCGGGCATCCCCTTCCAGGGCGTCAAGGAGAGCCACACTCTATTGGGCGTCTGAGGGGGGCAGGGTCTTTCCACTGTCAGCAGCGAAGCGCACCTGGAACTCTGCCAGGGCACCCAGGACTTGGTCGGCCACCTCGTCAGAAGGGATAGGAGGGACTCCTATCCCTATCATATTGACCAAGGGGGTTATCTGATGGTGGGGTTTGGCGAGGTGAGCTCCATTCCACCAAAGCCTGTTTACAAGCTCAGATGAGTGAGGCAAAAGACCAACTTGAAAAGATCAGGTTGCAGAGTGAGTGTAAGTTAAAGTGAGGGCATAGGCCATCGCTTCACCAATGCCAGTGAGGAGGGTGAAGATGGCTGAGGTAAGAATTCAGTTCATTACATCATGGATGTCATTAAAAAAATACCAGACTGGGACCACAATTGGGGTGCGTGAACAACCAATGTAGAGCCCAGAATGCCATGGGCACAGTGGTCCAAGCGAATTTGAGGAGTGGGGTTCAAGTGGGGACGTGAGGAAAGCAAAAGTTCAGTAACATTCCAAAGGTTACACAAGGCAAATCAAATGGTTGCAATGGGGGAAACCGCAGATCTCGCGGGGGCAACTCCCAAGGGTGGGGAGGCAGGGATGGTGAAAACTCCTTATAGTTTTGCAGTTGCAGGCCTTTAATTTATAAACGAGTGTCATAAATCAACATGGGGCGGTTTGAGCTCGGCCACAAGATTAGAGGTGGAAACAGGGCGTTAAGGAGATCCATACTGAACGTTGGGGTTGAGATCTTCCTGAAAGCGGTGCTCCAGGCCCCTCAGGCGAGCAAGATCTTTAGCATGCAGGTCGGGTGGGAGTCCCAACTCCGATGATGACAGGACAGAGGCGCTCTGGAACTGCCCCACCCATAGAACAGCTTCCAGAGAGTCAGTGGTGGAACGGAAATCCAGATTTGGAAAAACAGATGCACAATAGTGGCAGGAGAAGCAGAAGTGCTGTCCAGAGCAAACTGATTTACAAGAATTATGAGATGCACTTGGTGGCAGGGTTGATTGATCAGATAACCCAGTCAATGATCATCAGAAGGAGTATTTGAGCAGCGGCACGTTTCTCTGGATTGATTGGCAATGTTTTTATAATAAAAGGACAGACACGGTCTGTGACAAGATGAATGAGAGTATTGGGGTTTATTTTCACAACAGGGCAAGAGAGTAACAATGAACCAACAACAGACTCTGGGCAGGGATGTTGCCTTAAAAGTTTTGGCAACATTGGGGAGGAGCATCAAGGGTTTGGCCCCTTGTAATTCAAGTGTGGGAACTGATTGTTTGGGGAGAAGTGGGCTGGGGTATTTTCTACATTAAATAAAACTCAAAAAAATTTAAAACTTTTAAAACTTTTATTCAAATTATTGTTCCAAGTCAGGTTGACAGTGCCAACCTGGACCTGACTATCTTAGTTGGGCTGTCCATGCGTCCTGGCCTGCCCAATTCCATTCTGAGGGTTAGAAGGATTTTTCCAGCACACTCAACAATTGGTCAGGTGCATAGATTGAGACTTAAATTGATTTTCCATCCTGGGAAGTCCAGACTGGCTCACCCAGCCAGAATTTTCAGACTGGGCCTTGAGGTCATTGCTACCTGTTTTCAATAAGTTTTGGGGGAAAATGCTAGGGGATTTGTGAGTCCCAGGGGCCTACCTGTGGCCCCTGGCTTGCACAACCTCTCTGCAAACCCCCTCTTTCCACCCTAACAGGGTAAGGGAGGGAGGAAGAGGCAGGGATGGGGTATCCTTGGGGGTAGAACAGTAACCCAGTGCTCATCCACCACGTGTGCCAAGTCACTTAACTGTGACAGGGGGTCCACATGCCCTTTGGACCCCTTTTTGTCTTAAAGGGTGCAGTTCCCTGTCTAGAAGCAGGGGCTAGCTCCAAGACTTACAAACAGAATCTCTTGCTTCATATTCTGGAAATCCTATTCACTTCCAAACTTGGAGAGTAAAGTGCTCTTTACTTCAGTCCAAGATAACCCAGCTCTCAAGATCGCGCAGGGGATCTCCTGAGCCTCGTGGCTTATGCTTCCTTGCATGTAAAGAGCCTTCTAGTGATTGCTAGTGCCATCCATGCTATTTTTGTACATTTAGAGGAACCCAGAAATTGCCCCTCTCCTGGTGTGTACATGGTCTTGAAATATGGTTTAAAGTTTGGATCCTCCTCAAAAAGATCAGTGTGCATCATAGTTAGCTGATTACAAGTTCTGACTAGTTGTTGTCACATATTTGAGTAATCTACGCAGGTGCCTTTATTTAATTGATAGGTCAAGTAGATGTAGGCTCCAGTACCATGTGCATTAGTGCCTTCAGATCTTTAATACTCTTGTTCATCACAGCCGGCATGTTGTCATGATGCTCCTAGTGCTTTCCATACTCATTAAGAGCGGTAATGGTTTCACCATTCTCTTTCTAAAGTATACAAGTCTATCCTCAAAGTTTCAAGTGTAAGTTACAGTTTGATAATTAGTGAGGGTCCTCTCACTATGACTAGTGAGGAACTTCTAGCTCTTTTAGTGGTCTCCTTGACACGCTCAAGATCATAATGCAAATCTTGCACTTAAAATTCCAAGGTACAGACTCTGATACGGATGGTCAACCTCCTTCATCAGGAGTTCAGAGGAATCCTCTCCGCCCTCTTCATAATATACCTCTATATATGCATCTTTGTCAGTTTTCTCAGAAGGGCTATTATGATCATCGCTAGGGCCTGATGGTTCCACCCCTGTAGTGAGCACTAAAGTCAGCGCGCTGACATCAGCTTGCTTAACTCAAGGGGCCAAATCGCTTCTCAGTGAATCTACTCTGCGCAGATTAGGCACCAGACAACCTTCGCTAACATCACAACAGTTCTTACTAAACAAAACTTACTCAGATACTACCCCTTTGTGTATTGCTTGCTTGGTTAACTTGTTCACTCTCTTGGAAAACTTCTTGACACTCTTGGACATTCTTGACATACTTTGGCCTTTGTGACACAACTGGAACCTTTCCAACTTCTTCCTTGGAGTTATCAGCACCAAGGTATCATCGATAGAGAATCTTTCTCAAAACAGGTTGATCCAAGAATGGCTATTGGCGATTACTTAAGATTAGTTAATCCCAGACTGTATACTGGTGATTGCTAACTTAGTATAATACAAGTTAAAGCAAAATGGATATACTTAAGATTCTGTATTAAGGTTTTATAAGAAAAAAGTAACGTCTTATTTACTTCAGGTGGAATTTCAATAAAGAAATATATGGAATATTGTAGATTTAGGAAAATTTAATGTTTTTCTAAGAGGATTTTCAAGATCATCAAGTTAAACGGCGTATGACTGCTGCTTTAGCTTCTTCACTCATTTGTGTCAATTATTGTATATGTAAGCTCTTTCTCACAGTGGTTACCCCTTAAATTGGATGTTCAGGGATCTTTGTGCTAGGTCCTGCTTTTGGGATTTGACTCATTATAGTTGTTTTCGAAATGGGTTGATTGCCAAATCCAGTAATATGTATCTCAACATTGGTTTCGTCCAAGGCGCTCCTATGATGTGCCTTGCATCATGGCTTGAGTCACTCTGGAAATTAGACGGCTGCCTTATTTGGTAATAAGCTCATTCATAACTTTAATACTTTCACTGCTGTAATTCAAATTGCTCATTGAGGCTTCATTGGCAACTTTTTTATTTTGGCCCCGAAGGTATAAAAGGGGTTCAAATTTCATATGAATTTTGGGTGGCAGCATCATCCTCATTAAACAAATCTTCCAATGCAGCAGGGCGAAAGTTATTTCGCATGATGTCGCCATCTGATTGAAAATTAGCTCATATGTGCCTATAAAAAGATCTATGACATGGAAGGATGAAACATATTGATTCTGCTTAATCTTAACCTGGTAAAAAATCATCTGTGCCTATAAAAGGGCCTCTTTTGCCCCCATCTGTGGTGACCTGGTCGCCAGTTTCTCCACCGGTTTGGAAGTTTTTGTTTATAATAATTTCACTGGTTGATGACTGACCAGAAGCTCCACTCGCGGGCTCATCTGTGACACTTCCATACAAGGCTTGGAATGTGAACATTTTGATAATTCAATTGTAACTTACTCAGTAGGTAAGAATTGCACTAAGTATATAATGTGGCCAATGTAGAGGGTCAAATTGAGGCCATTTACTGAAGGGTTGGAATTAAAGTAGCATCTACTCATGCTACAATTAAATTAGTTGTAGGATGTTGAGGGGTGAGAAACACTTAAATAGACTCCATCAATTTGATTAACTCTTGCTCCAGAAAAAAAAATAAAAAAATTGCAGGTTATAGGAAAAATTTATGTTAGGGTATTCATGTTGGGTGATGAAACAATTTTAAAGAAAGTGGCAGTAGAGTTTGCTGGAGTGGAGGGTAGAAATATGGCTTCAATCCACTTTGTTAAGTGATCTACTGCTAAAATGAGGAATAGATGGTTATTGGATGCTTGAGGTAGTGGGCCACAAATCATTATTTACTGTATGAAAGAGTTCATGGGGTGGAACCCCTAGATGTTGTTGTGGATTATGTTCAGCCTAACTTTTTATGCCAGACAGGATTGTAATAAACTTTGAATTAAGGGTAGCACTACTTCCTAATATACTAGGTCTTAAGCCACTGATGGGCTAGCTGAATTCCTCTCTGTGGCTGACTTGCAGATGCCATTATAATATAACATCTGTGAGAGCAGAAGGTCGAATATATGATAACCATTGCTTTGATACTAGTTTTTATAGGTTACCATTCATGTTCTAGATAACTGCCAACTTTTCCTTTAATTCTTTTGGACTTTAAGTGACTTTTTTCATATAAAAGAGATTTAATTAAAAGATCATTGAGTCAATCTTCCTCAGAGTTTGTCAAAGTTAACATGGGTAACAAGGATAAACAATCAACGTTTTGATGTATTGGCCCTGGGCGATGAACAATGGAAAAACGTAGTTTTGGAGATTTAAAAGCCATTGAGCCAGTCTCCTACCATAAAACTTCATCTGTTAGAGCCATCACAAAGAGGCATGGTCAGAAATTATAGTTAAGTATGCCCCATATAAATAGGTTCAGAAATGCTTAATGTCCATTAATACCACCAAACACTATCATTAAGTAACACTATAGTTTTGTTCAGCTTTAAATAAATTTTTGATATAGTATGCAATAGATAATCCAATATATTTTCAACATGCTGGTATAGTATAGCTTCTATAGCTTTATTGCTAGAATCCATAAATATTACATAAATTTTTAAGTTTAGGATGTATATGTACAGAGGATTGAGTAAGAGCTACATGAAGTAGGTCAAAGGAATGCTGATGCTCTTCTTTCCACTAAAAATGTATACCTTTCTTTAAAAATAAACTAAGGGTTCTTAGGTACCTTATAAAATGTTTAATGAATTGCTGTAATATCATACTATTCCTAAAAAGACTTGTACTTCTTGAAGAGACTTATAAGACATTTTGGAAATGGCTACAACTTTGTCATTCAACTTTACATCCCTTTTTTACTTACCTTATGTCCCAAGAAATCAATTTTTTTGAAAAAAACATTTGGAGGTTTTTAACTTTTGAGAAGGTTGCCGTAATTGCTGGAAAACCTCTCATAAGTGTGCTAAATGAGCGGTAAAGTTCTCAAGAAAACAGTTATATTGTTGAGATAGATTAACAAGTTAGAGCGATTTAAATCCCCAGATATTCTGTCCATTGCTCTTTGGAAGGTGGCAGGGGCGTTACATAGACCTTACGGCATCTGTGTAAGTTTAAATAACCCTTAACTAGAGATGAGAGCACATTTTCCTAATATTTAGGGTATAAGTCATTCTGCCAATAACCAAAGGCAAGGTTCATTGCTGAAATCTTATGACCCAAACATCAGATGTAAGGAATCATCTATACAAGTTAGGGGAAAATGATCTTATGGGTAATAAATTCAGTTGGCAATAGTCCATAACATCTCAATGTCCATCATCCATTTTGCAAAATAACAAAAGCAGGAAAGCCCAAGGGCTTTTGGAGGGTACAAGTAGTCCTGCTTCTAGTAATTTTTTAATTCCAGAGCTAATTGAGCCTCCTTAACCTTAGTTTTTTGATAGGGTCTAGATTTAAATGGGGGATGATCTTCAGCCTTGACTTATAGAATTACTCCAGAAATCTTCCCATAATCACCTGGTCCTGAGGAGACGATATCTTTATATTCTTTAAGGAGGGCCTCTACATCCTGGCGTTCATTGGGTATGAGGATGTCCCCAAACTTAATTTGGACCAGAGTTATAATTGTTAGGGGGTCAAACCCTAAATCATGTAGAGAGCTGAAACAGCTTTCATTGGGCAATTTTTTAATAGGGCTGAGTTTTGCATAGGTGATGACTGATTGTTGATGAACTTAAAGAGTCTGATTATTCAAATTTCTTTATAAGCCATACATGGATTTTCCATATGCTTGGTCTAAAATCCATGAGAAAATCAGCGCTTCTTTGATAGAGGTTTTAAGGTTTATATATACCTCCAAGACTTTGTTATTGGAATATGAATCTTGATTCTGGAATCCGTGATATCTTGAGAACTAAGTGGTATACTAAAGGAATGGGGCATAGAGAGGTATCCCTTCCTCAGCATCCACTGCTTCAGGGAGAAACTTAATTTTACACTCCAGGTTCTGATACTTTACTTTACAGATAGAGGTAGGATATTTGATAAGTCAGGTACACTTCTTTAGGACCCCCTTAGCTTTGGTTAGGAGATCATATATCAAGGGTATCCAATATCCTAAAAGTATAAAGATATGTTCTTTAAGATTAATTATGCAATTGAATTCCTGAATCAAATGGATTCAATAACATTTTATAATTATTATTTTTTAAATTGATTATGGGGCAATAATTAAAAGCTTATCGAATTGGAGAGGTAAGTCTAAGTATTCTCCAATTGCCTTAGTAGACTGAGCTCCCGCTTTCTCATATTCAGCTTCATGATTTAAGTCAGGAGCCATTTTTTGTATAAGTCAGGAGGATATAACATTAACTGGTGATCCGGTATCAATTAAAGCCAAAACTCTAGATTTATGAATGACTACTTCCACTTGTATTACTTAAGACCCAACTTGGGTTTTATTGGTTAAAAGCTAGACAATAGGTACCTATAGCAAGTTATCATTGGATTTTCCCTCGGCCTGGCTCAGTTTTTTATATTTTTTTAGAAAATTTTGTTTGTTTATGCCTGGATCTCACTAGAGGAGATGATGGTAAAGATACATTTTGGTATTTGACCAATATAAAGATAAAAAGCCTAAAACCTTTATTGCTTTGAATAGAAATAGGTACGTTGATTTCAGTAAAAGTGTCTAATACAAAGCAACCTAAATTACTAGGTATAGATCTGGAAGATTGAGGTAATTAAGTTTCGTCAGCAGATGGAAACTCTTTCCTTAAACTTACTAATATTTTGCTGTCTTGTTTTGATGAAGTTGGTGGCAGTTGTTTATGAAGTGATTGGTGCGCTTGCAAAAAGTGAAATATACCTCAGGAGTTGGAGAGTTGGGTGGCGTTACCACAAAAGCTTGAGACAGAGGCTTTGTTGTTAGGACAGGATGGTATGGTAGGTTTAAATTTAACAGGAGGAATCTCTAAAATGGCTTTCTTGATACGCAGAAGAGACTTAAGGTTGGGCTTTACCGTCTTAAGTTAATGTTGGATGTTAGGCATGATTTTAATGCCAATAAGGAGGTGGTGATAGAATCATCAAATGTGAGACAATAAACGGCAACAAAAGTCTTGGCATCAAGATAAAACCATTGGGCAAACTCATTAATAGATTATCCCCTGTTGAGGCTTATCTTAATTAACGTCTGTTTCTGGTTATTTAGTACTAAGTCACCCCCAAACTTTAGAAGAAGAGCAGCCTTGACTTCTTTCCAGGTGCTAAAGGTTTATCAAATGAGGTACCATTATAACCTGTGCTGCTCAGTTTAGGCAGTTGGTCAAGTGTTTAAGCCGCTGTTAATCTGTAGTTTCCTCCTTTTCGCTTTCATAGCAATAAAAGAAGAAGAAAATGATCCATTCTCCCTGGACAAACTTGTCTTTGAAGTAAGGCTTTAACAAGTTACTTGGAGGGGTTGGTGGATGAACTATATGTACATGCATTGGCGGTGCGCTTTTGCCCAAGGAGGAAACGGTATCTCAGGAATAGTCTTGAGTGTTAAGAGCATCCACTTGACTATACAACTCGTTTAAATTTTCAATTAACAATTTAACTTGTTCATGAGCGATCAAGGGCCTTTTAGTGGAAAAATCTGGACCACTGTTTTATTTCATTTTTTAAACTAGCTTTGTCTTTTGAAGCCTATTTGATGTTTCTCTGTGGCGAGCATCTGCTATTCCAATCCTCACACTAAGGAGGGTATGGAAACCAAGGGTTTGAGTCATCTGTGGTGGGCACCCAAAGAAACTTCAGCATGAAGAGGCACCCCATCCCAAGTGAGTTCCGCTCCTTTAGGTGATACATACAAGTTGGGCACTTAAACATTGGATTTTTTTTGTATTAACGAGTTAAGCTGACCTTCAGGGATTTCTGAACCAGTACTAGTGCCAGGATGGCCTGGTGGCCCAAGGGGCTCAGGGGGCCCATGGGGCCACGTTAGCCAGGCGTTCCATCACAACAAGGTGTCCTGAGTTCTTCAAGTAATTCAGGAGCCCTGGGCAATCCAGGGATTCCAAGAGGACCAGCATCCTCTAGCTTTCCTTGTGATCCAGATAAGAAAGCATTATCTAGGTATTCCAAGTATTGTAAATTAACTCCTCGAGGTAAAAGAGATGTTTATCCATGGAGGCTCTCAAGTTATTGAGCTTGATTTATACTATGGTGGTATTATCCTTTATCTGGTTGTGTATGAAAACTTCTAATTGGATAAAACAATTTGAGAGTTATTGACAGATAAATCTCATTATCCCTCATCAAGACTTGTTAACACAACCTGCATCTCGTTGATGAGATGCTGATTTTTAATATGGCAATTCAAATTCTCATCACCCATGAGGGAGGCAGAATGGTAAAAAGAAGGAGTTTCAAGTGAAATGTCTCTGATAACTGTACATTCCAAAGCAGTTCCTGATGATGGAACCTAACTACTTATAACAGATGGTATAGGGCAAGATGCACAAAATGATACAAGTAGCACTCCAAAGTCTTATCCTAACCTGATCTCTGTCAAGGGAGTAACTGGCAATTAAGCCCATCATAGGAGTCGTTACTGCAAGGGCTTGTATTCTATCTTCTCGTCCTCCTGGGACATAAGCTCCATTGAGGAGGAGCTGGAGGGCTTCAGTGAGGTCGATATTGTAGTTAGTACTTCTCTACAGAAGGAGTGGGGATGTAACCTCCATAGATGCAGGTAATAAAAGGTTATGATGCGCTGCCAGTTCTCCTACTTTCATGTTAACTGCCCACTTTCTAAGGTGGGCGGCATCATGAACTTAAGATGTGTCTAACGCTGAATCATTATTGTTCATTGTAGGTATAATTTTGCTGGTACTCAGGGTTACCTGGCAGGGAGCACCAATTTTGTCAGGGCAAGGATGATGAAAAAAACCGTCCAAGTAGAATTCAGGGAAACTGAAGCCCCAGGCGCAGGGGTATTTGAATATAATAAATAAAAGTTAACAATTAAGGGTAAAAGCTCCTTAATTGGCATTTATCCTTGAATCTTCACTATTATAATAATGGGAACCAAAATATTTGGCAAAAAGATTGTAACATCTATTTTCCCTATAACAAAACTATAAATGAAAACAGGTAAGAGCATTGGGGAAATCTCTAAGAACTTTGAGCCAAAATCTAGTCTAATTTGCTACTTGAGAATTCTGCGGCGTCTGTAAATTTATTAAAGTAACAATAATTGATCACCTAGATTAGGTTTGAACCCTTAATTTAAGGTTATGATACTGTTAATCAGTGATTATCCATGACATAAGTTTTTTCCAAACCCTTAGATTTAGCTTAAATTTGCATCATCAGATTATCTTGACTCCTTAGTTTGAGCAAAAATCCTGACAACAGATTAGAAAGTTTTGAATATAAGATGGTTTTTCTTCTTTCAATTCTGATATATGAACTTTGGGTAGGGAATTTATGACTGTGTTGGTATTAAGCGCCAATGCCCAAACTAAGATAGCAAATAGCAAGAAGGTCAAAGGAGTTCCTGGTATATCAGAATGCTGCACGTGGTGGTTTACCAGGATTTATCCTACTTGTCAATTTATTTTGCTCTTCCAATTATCTTGATAATTGATGCAGTGTTTTCCTCAGGTTGGTCACCTCAAAATAAATAGATAGATAATTGATAAATAAATAAGATAGTTATTTTTCTGGGTTGAGAAGTCATAGCATATCTACATGATAAAAAATTACGTTTTAAAGGGTAAGTGTATTCAGGGCTTAATTACTAGGGCTTAACATTAGCCCATATATTCCTTGATAATGAATGAAGGGATCTAATACTGAATTTCATTTCTTTGGGTAAAGTTCACCATCCATCTGAATTTATTTTAATCAGTATCCATTTGAACTTATTTGAGAGGGCATGTAGATTTAAAGTTGAGTGAGAGACAAAGTTTTGGGAAACTTCTGGTTTACTGACATAAAAATCTTATAGCCAACCATCTAGTACTAAAAAAAAATTCTTATAGCCAGCACATATTTGCCAGGTGCAACTTTAACATTTTTGGAAAGAGGGTGTATGGTTAGTGACCTGTAAAAGCCATTTTTCCAATTATTTGTAATGCATGGATCTCAAGAACTTTTAATCCCATTAATCATATTGGTGGGACCATATATGATTTCAATACGAAAATGTGCTCTGAGACCAGACCATATCTAATCATGAAGCATTTGCTCATAAAGCAAAGAATAAGGCGAAAAGTTTTGGTGTGGCTTATAGTATAAGATTGAAATATAAGGGAGCCTAGCAATAAAAGATTACCTGTCAATTAAGACTATTTCCGCTGTGAGAGGCAACACTTAAGGAGATTTTACCAATAGATGTCCTTCCATTGTAGAGTTAAAGAACTTCCTGGATTAAACAAATATTAAGCGCTTTATAGAACCCTTGTTGATTTGTTAGAAAAGGGAAGGGTAAGTATCTGACTGATCTTGATATTTTTGGGTGGGGGATTATAGTAGGAATAAAATGTTTAAGTGGTATTATTAGCTGAGTAGTTTTTACTAATTGAAGTTTTTATGCTAACTAAGGTCCAATTTGAAAATTTTTTTGTATTACTTAAACTTGCATATTTAATACTGCTCTTACCATGTTTTAGATTCTCTATTATTAGAAATTCTTATCAAGCAGTCTTCAAAAAAGCTAAAATACTGACATAGGATTTTCTTTAAAAAAACCTTCAAGGTGGTAGTTTACAGTACAGAATAGTGGGTATAAACTATAGTTATTAACAAAAGGGCTTTTTAATCACCTTATTTCAATTTATATTTTAGTCAGTTACATAGTTAAGACTAAAGTTAGTCATAGTTGCAATTTCTGTAAAAAATCATCACCCACTTGAAATCTTTAATGAAAAAATATACAAATCAACAGGATTTCAGGTAATTCTTGCTTACTTTGCCATAGTCTTCCTTGCTGATTCAGAATATAAGGGCCTGAACACACCTAGACTGGCTGACAAAGGTATTAGTATAGTTATTATTACATATGTTATGCATTGGGACAAATCCGTACTGTGATTGTGAGATAGACCTTATAGGTATGATTATAAGGTTATTATTCTTAATTTTGTTAAATAATTTTATAAAATATCAGTATTGTCTGTCCCCTGGTCGGCTTACCTTGGTTAAATAAAATGAATAATTTTATAAAAGCGCTAGCTAGAGCAATAGGGCGCCATTTGCTACATACAACTTATAATCATTTTATATAGTTTTAGACAAAAAATTATTTGCAGGACAGTAAAAATGCTTGAATAAGTATTTATCTATTAATGCAAAATAAGCGGAGATAAGTTGATATATGTGATATATAGATAAGGGATTACATCAGGACATGGTTTTTTGGTAAAGCACATAATGAGTTACATCTCACGTCTATCTAGCGTGTAGCTTTAACTTAGATTTTTGATATATTTGTTGGTAGATTGTGTTAAAGCCTAAAAACACCTAAATTGGCATATTTGGCATCTTAAATCCTAAATTACAGTTTTTTAATTCATATATTTTAATAAGATAACACTGATGTGTTTGCTACCCTGATGTTTAACACTCTGGTGTATATAAATGATGTTGCTTATTTTGCACCTTAAATAGATGAAAAAGTATGCAGTTGAGCTTTTTCCATTAGAGAAAGCGGCTGATCCTGCTTTATTTTATTTTAATGCTAAATATCTTACTCCATCTTAATAATTTAAAATAATATTGCAGTCCAACGGCATCTCCAGGCTGGGCTGAACCCTAATTTACTTGACATAGTTTTACATGTGAGAGTTTCACTATAGCCAACATAATTATTCTATTTTGGCTTGCACCAGTGAGATGCTAATCCAGACCTGTAAAATTTATTGCTTCTATATTTATATAACTTCATTAGTAGGTAAGCTTGTAATAATAAATATAAAAGAGGGGTGGTTATCTTGTTTTACATCCATTTTGTATTATTTCCAATGCTACGGTGTCTGGACGCAGCTTGACCCAGAAGGGCTTCTGTCAGGGCCATTAGAGCTGCCAAGAAACAGAGACCAGCAGATTTCCTGTAAATTAATATTTTATAATGAGAAATAGTAGATACCAATCAGAAATATTAGGGGCTAGGACCAGGCCAATGTATTTCATTGATAAACCAGTCTACACTAAATGAAGCATGTCATATTTAAAACTACTAAGGCACTCATATGAAGAATATTGTACAGGCCATGGTAACTTAAAATTGCGCAGTTTTATCAGCGTATGGGTATTCAAAGGTAAGTTTAAGTAAATAGTGGCTCATTTGATCAACAATAAATGTTTTCAATTAGGAGAGAACGTGATTCTTTTGAGGTTCATAGAAACATGTATCAGGAGACTGAAATATGTGGTGAATTCAGTTGAGGTAAAGGTGCTGAGGTTTGTGTGCATCTCATTATCATGTAAGATATCAATAACTATAATGCAACTAACATGGTGTAACTTTTGTATATAATTTGATATTTTCCAATCTAATTAGTACTGCACAGTATTTATATCAACTAATAGATTAAATAAAGTTGTTTTGACTATAATCCTCCTAATCCAACTAATAACGGGTTTTCTGGAGTCCCAGGATAATTTGGGAAGTTATCCTGATAATTCACTTTCTTTTATCTAGATGCGGGTTCCCTGAGTCATAAAAATTAAGCATCCTAAATTAAGTGAAACACCATGCGTGCATCAAGAGCAATTGACAAGTTTTTCAGACCTTTTAATTTAATCTCTTCACTGGTTTATCTCCAAGTTATGCAGAATGATACAACTGGGTTGTATCTATTTACCATTCCTGAACAAAACTGGTCCTTTCTTACCCCCAAAACAATAATTTTAGAAGGGTACATTTGGGATTTCTACTTTTGGAAATACATACTAACTTTTGAATAATTGTGGCCCTGTTGATGGTTTGAGTTTCAAGTAAGTTGGTTTTAAAATTGAGGTTTTACCTTCCTTTCTAAGTTTTTAGTTGAATATGAATTTATAATAACTATGCACCTGAACTTCCACCTGTAATATGGTAGTGCTTTGCCAGATGTGCATTGCAAATTTTCATTTGGTGCGCCCTTCCAGAGTTATATTTTGAGCATTTAATTGAGGACAAATTGATTGTCTGGGGGTAAAGTTTTTGCCTCATCATATTGGTGTTGCTCTTCAAATAATGCTAAAGTTTCAGTAGCCATGGTATTAATGGCCACACATTAGTGGTTTTTAGGCCAATTTGGAAGCATTTGGTAAAATGAGTTTAACCGCAATTTATTGTCCAAACTCTCCACATACAAGGGCGTGGGCCATTTCAGTGATATTTGCAAAGTAGTTGGTCTCAACTATTGTTTCATCTTTAAGTCAATATTGAGAGCCCTTTTTTAACCAGGTATATGTGAGCCTTATGTCTGTGAACCTGAAAGTGGGTGCATTTAGGGATGAATTTTAGGTGAGATATGGAAAAAATTTTGAAACGCCCCTATCTGGAAGTACTAGTACTGCCATGAGTTGAGTTTTATTGATTTAACCTCCACATCATGGTGAAGTGCAAAGATTGCTATTGCTTTACCTTTACTAAGCGCAGGAATATGATGGAAGCGTTAAAGTTTCAATTGCTATAATACTCTATAACTTACAGCCCTTTGCTTATCCTATAATTTATGAAGCTTTAAATAATTCTAGCTGTTCGTTTTTTAATCATTAGGAGCATATTTTGCCAATATTTTGTCATGTGCAAAAATTATTGATAAACTTCAGCATCCAGGGAACTCAACCTCCGCACATTCTTTGCCATTTACTAAGAACCTTTTGAGATCTCAAAGCCAAAGCTAAGCCATCCTGAAGCCGTGCTACATTTGCTTAAAAATACTGCATGTGGAACAATGTTACCTGTGCATTTCAAAACTTTTCCCACATAGCTTAAGAGTCTACCTGTGCAAAAGTCAAGTACAATGCCAGATGGATGACAGGTTAGGAGTGGGTGATGTAATCCAGGTTGTTTTTGTGACAAACCCAACAAAATCTGATACCACTCTGTATTTCTCATATGTTAAAGTGCTGACTGTAAAGCATCCCTAAATTGCGTTTCTAACCTTGGGATGTTGCAATGTGGGGTGGTCCCCCTTCCAATGCACATACCATTTATGTTAAAAAACAATTGCTTGTCCACTTGTATAGATTGCAATCTTTATTTTAACTGATTTAATCACTTTTTAGTAAATATACTGATGCATATGGTAATTAAACGTTTATTAACTAAATTCATTGGCAATAAATTGTGGCTCAACTCTAACATTTTGAATAGGGTGCCTCAGTTTGATTTTCAATACTAGTGTTGGTATTTTTTTCCAATAGTAGAATTATATAATTTAATTGTAATATTTTATTAGAGGCCCAGGCAAGAGGGAACTAGGCTAGAAGTGACTTTGACATATAACATGTCCTTGTATAGAACAAGTAGTAAGTCCAAGTCAGTTAAAGATTTTTAACAAATTTTACATAATATAACTAGGGTTGAAGATGTCAATCTCTTGTTCAGGTACAAGACAAGCCTTAGAATAATTTAAATAAAATTTTCAGCAAGTCATGCTTTCTTCTTACAGTGCAAGTGGCATCTGGTTATAACTAGTGATATGGTGGGAAACAAAAACTCATCTCATATCTGATCTAAATGCTATAGTATCTCAGTGCCAGTTATCTACCTTAGCTTTTACACTTTCTAAATCATCAAAAGCCTGTAAGATATATGTGATTATATTTCTCTCATCTACTCTTAGCGTTATACTTGATATAGTACATTTAGCCATCAAACGTAGTGTGTAATATGAATGTTTTAAAGAAATAGACCATAACATACTACTACATTTGTGATTACATCCTACTAATTCCACTAAAATGCAACTTTTAAAAACTTTTTGGAGGCAACTTCCTCCAACAGCTATATTTTTCTTCTACATTACAAAGTAGACTGAGGTGCAGCATATATAATTTAAGTTAGCCTACTTATATCTATGCTTTACATTTATTGAATTGTTACACTTTACCAAGCTTAAAACCCACAAGTGGCTCTGCTGACATAACCATATTAAGCATATCAAGTCAATATCACATCTTTAGATTTGAACTTCTTGTCATAAAATGGTATGCCTCACTTTTTGGTCTTCTAGTATCTTTGGTTACATTTTTGGGGTTGCCTGAGCGTTTTCTACAATGGTTAAACTTTTTTTAGTACCATGAGTTGCAATAATCCAGTTTTTATAGCACCTTAGGCACCTAAAGAAATTATGCCTATTTTGCCACTACCTTTGTTCCTGATTCACTTAACTGATAGAGATATTTTATAAAGAGCACAAACAAAATTAGGATTATCAACTGTAGAGATGAGCTGATAGATGAAGTATTACTCACAGTTACGTGTAAACGCTATTCTGATGTAAGTCTGGGGTTCAATAAAGGCCACCTTCTTATGGCTTCCTAAAAATTTAGGCTAAACACAAGTTATGCTGGTTCTATAGAATTTGAATTAAGTTGCATATCAGAATATAGATTATTAATTTAAAAGTTGATAGGCTAGAAGTTGACTTAATTTAGGAAATCAAAACCATAATAAAGAAATAAGGTTATGTTTTCAAACTAGTTAATACTATAATTATTTAAAAGACTTAATTCCCTAACCTAGGGTAGATAACACATTAGATAGTCTTCTTACTACCATCCTGTGAAAAGGTCACCTCTTGTCCTTGTCACCTTTAGGCCTCAGAGTTTGAGACTTTTAATGTCAAATACAGATATAAGAGCTAAGTTAAGAGAAGACTATACTGTACAAAAGCATATATTTATTAGAGTTGGCCCCTAAGTCTGCCTACCATACACCTTCCAAATTCTCCGGACTAAAAATTTTAACAATTCTAAAAGTTAATGCAAAACGCAACTCAGTTAGGGGTGCATCAGTTAACCGTTCAAAAAAGTTCCCAAAAAACCACTCAAACAATTTTCCACTAAAATAATATTGGCATACAGAGATTTGATCTAGCGTTTAATGTTGAATTACAAGCAAGCTGATAAGTTATAGAACTTCGGCGGTTGAAGATAGTGCTATGGGGCACTCCTTGCAATATTGGAGGCCTTTTAATCAGTGCCCTTACTATAAACTATAGTTAAGGCCTTCGAACGACTTCACGCTCATCATCGGTCTCGGGGTGTTCATTAAAGATCGGTTTGGGCTGATTTTTCTTGTAGGCTAAAAGGGGTCAGAAATATCCAATTAAGCGGCTCACCTTGATTGATAAACAGCGGGTTATCTATGAAAGCGAATTAGCACATACCCATGAAGTTTGCTTACCTTCAGCCTCTTTAGCGTAACGGAGAAGAGCTTCGCGAGGATCCTCGTCTAAACAGTAAGATGGAAAGAAAAGCGTCCTACCTCTTGATGTATCCTTAATGATCTGCTTCATGATATGGCTCGTGAAGTTGGAGCCCACCTTGCTGCCTCTCCCGGGACCACTGGCAGGCGGGTCGGGGCGGCGAGTGGCAACCGGATCGGAGCGCAACTTATCCCGCTGGCGCTTGGAAATGCGGATGGGTGGGTCGTTGGGGGTCATAATTGGGCGCTGTATCTCAAACTCATCGATGTGGCGCTTGCGAGGCTGCCGCGACACGCACAGCTTGGCGCCGCGAAGGCTGCGGACTGGGTCATAGTACATGGTTATGGAGCCATCGCCACTGCCGACAACAATCTGGTTGAGGGCAGCATGCCAAACCACTTTGACAACGCTGGCCTGCGTAACGTTGATGGTGCGCACCACTTCAAGGGATGTCCTTTCTAGGAAAACGAGTTGGCCAAAACCTTCCCCCCGCTTGACTCCGACGCCCGTAACAATAAGCTTTTCGTCGGGGCTAAACACAACGTTGGTCTCGGTGTTCATGTTGAGCAGGTTGTTTGCTTGAAGGAGAGGCTTGGTGAAATTGCGCACATCCCAAAGCTTGACTGTGTCGTCACCCCCACGCGAAACCAAATGGTGGTTGTTTTTGGAGAAAACCAGAGAGGAAGTATCGGAGTTGTATTGGTGGGCATCAACAATAGTACTCGAAGGCCGCGTATAAGGGCCTTTGGCTGGCCATAGACTGAGAGAGCCGTCTTGGCTAGCTACGTAGTTAAGCATCACTCAAACAAACTTACCCCCAGCCACTAACTCGCCGTCATGCGAAAAAGTAGCGGCGGACACCGGAGAACGCCCGCCGCGCTGCTTAGATTGGACGATAATAATGTCGCGGTGCTTTATGGGGTTGCTAGCTTCCCAGATGCGGATGGAGTTGTCTTGTGAAGCCGTGAGCAGGCAGTCGCGATCGAAGGGGTGCCACTGTCCGCAAGTCAACGCCGATACGTGCCCTTTGGTGTTCCTTAGATCACGTAAATAGGGATCGCCTTTTATAAATTTAACCACTTCCTGGCCTTCACGGCTGAAGAGCTTAGCTTGCGTGCCTCCAGCAATGACAAGCAGTTGATCTCCAGACAAGCTATATTGGAGATCATGAATGGGTTGTCCTTCTTCCGCCTCAAAGCTACGGAAAGCCCGCATATTAGAATCCATCCCAGAGAAATCCCACATTTTAATGGTATGGTCATAAGATCCTGACACTAGCCGCGCCCCCGCCCGATCCAATGTCAACCCAGAGATGAGCTTGTTATGGCTTAATAGCTTAGCCTCGTGCGATATCGGCAGGTAATCAAGGTTGATCTCATCGTCATCTTCTGAAGGCGACTCCTCCTCATCGTCGTCCGTATCAGTCAAGCTTTCGTCTCTAACTTTCTCAGAGTTGCTTGGAATCTCAACTGTTACTGGCTCTTGCCTGGTAGCCTGAAGCATCGTCGTTTCGTGTTGGCCAGGAGGTTTTCCAAAGGAAGACGGCAAGAAAGCGCGCAGAGGATCGCTCCCGTGACTATTTTCTTGGGATGATTCAACATTCTTGTCCTTTTCACTCTCAAGTTGCTTGACCAGCTTTTTGGGCAAAAAATCCGAAAGGTCCATCTAAATTTAATACAATGGTCAAAACAATTCTCTAAAAATAGTGTGGTGTTTTCTAAAAATAAACTATCATTATATAAAATCTGTTAAATAATTAAGCCTTGATTCAATTGAAACCCAAAATTATAACTTTTAAAACAAAGCCTTCATTAAGCGCCAGCCAAAAAGTATAATTTTAAAGCTTATGGTATCCCGCCCGGGCTGGGACTTACTGGCTTTAAAAAGTAAAACAGTATAACTCGGATTTAGATTTCGGGCAACACCATAACCCGGCTAGGCTTTCATAAACTCTCCACTACTAATTTTAATAAAAATGCTTGCACCCCAAAAATTTTATATCCAGTAATAGCCTTGTAATTGCAATAAAGAATAAAACGTTCTGAAGCAAAAAAATTTGACAAGAAACTAGTTTTCCATTTGAAGAAAAAATGCAGCTTAATCAAAATAGTCGAACGTTAAAGTATTACGAAAAATAAGCAGATTGGGATTCCATATAGAATAGTATAAAGTAATGGTCTTTGAAATTATGTGCTAGTAACTTCATCTAAAGAGCAATTAAACATGTTACTCCGAATCAACTAAAAGTGTAAGGGACAAACGTGGGTAATAAAACACGTACAATAAAACGAACTTTTATTGTCAGATAAGGTTAAGATTTGGGTAGAGAAGATAATTACTCTATCTATTCATGACAAGGGGACCATCAGATCCTTGTCGATAGAAGGCTATCTCTGTCTTTAGCATTAGAAGCGTGAATTAATCTTATATCCGGAATGGCGTTCTGCATATAAGCTAAAAAAACTGGTCTTAATATGTAATATCGGAGCATTTCGAATGTCGTAAAGGACTACAGCTATGGGTGAAGTAAATTTTAGTTGTAATTTTTTTATTTTTATATTTCCAAAGCTGGTATTTATAAATCCCAGTATTTTTTTAAAAAAAATACAAACGATTTGCTTATTAGTTGTAGGTGAATAAATTCCATTTAGCCTATGTATTCTTCTTTGTTTACTTAATGTCTATTTTGACTTTTACTCAGATACAATTTTACATTTATTATTATGCTTAAGGTGGCTTTAATATATCCGCTACCATATCACACTTATAATATTCACATACATAGTGTGCAATGCCTTTCAAAGATGTACCTAAACTTAGGTATAAAGCAAAATAATACATTGTCCATTTTCCCCACACAAAGGCTTTAACTCTACTTTGAAAATATTCTATCAGTATAATTTGCTCATAACAGGCTACAATAATATGCTAACTCTAATATCAAACAAACTGCATCCTTTTATCATAATATATAAGTTATTGATATATCTGCTATAGTATATGGCCTAGCTGATATTAATCTAAATTGTTTTATTTAGAATATAAGCTTTACTAACAACACACTTTACTATAATTTTATATGACATCAATACAAAAACCTGCCTAAGGGATTTTAATATGATTCTGAGTATAGTTTTTCTTGGTTAAAGATAAGTTCCAGACACAATTGAGCAAATTGTCTAAAATCTAAGACCTGATAAAATGGTGGATAGTAAATAGTTTATTACCAGATTTATATGAGATTATGATTTGTCTTTTTTTAGTACTAGATGGTACAGATTATGATTTGTCTTATGGTCCTGAAAAGCCTAGTTTGGTAAGTAGAGTTTAATTTCAAAAATTGAGGTTCAAATTATTAAAGTAAGAATTTTGGTATCATTGTAAACTTATAAGATATCTGAATGTAAGATTTCAATGGCTAGTTTTTAAGATTGAGTTGAACTGACTTATAAACACCTCAATATAAAAGTAACCGAGGTGGGTCAACCTTGGGACAAAGATACTGCGCTGAGTTTTTTAAGCCTGTGCTGATTTCGAACCTGTTTCAATCAAACCCCCATCCAGAGTGGAGCAGGAACCACCCCGCTACGCTATCCACTTCTCCAAACACCACAATATATGATTAATCAAAATTGGAAGCTCAACCTTAAGTTTAACGTGGATTTGAGTATATAGATATAAATATTACATCGTATTTAAAGATTGATATCAAATATAAATTTATCTGCCATAGTTAACTATAATAGTAAGTTAACTAATCTCAGGTAAATAGTTAGTTAATTTTTCCATCTTCTTTATCTCCATCATTGTTCAAAGTTATTATAGTATATTTTCTACAGAATAAAATTAAGTTTAAGGTCTCAAAATTTTGTAATATCACTACAAGCAAGATTTATGGAAGCTTGATTAATTTTTGTATACATAGTTTGTTATATCTGTATTAATTTGAGATTATGCACTGAGCAAGTGCCACTTTTTCTTAGTTATGTTCTTAATCCTGTGTCAATATCTCTAAAATACCCTTAATCATATGCCTAACATCCTCTATCTGTTATTATTGTGTACTTCCATGCCTTTTTACTTGTCAGGGTGACGTCAGCTAAAGTTTAGACTGGCCTGCCAGTCAGGATGCAAAAGCTCCCAAAAGGTAAGCCAGAATGCCAGGGGGATTGCTTCTCAAATGATGTTAGAGTAAAATGGGAGATAAGTAGCAATGGAGTGCCAATGGGCCACTGCCATGTTTACATGACCTTATAGAGGGCACTAACATCAAAAATAAGGTTGGGTGGCAGGAGGTCCAAAGGGTCAAATTGCAGGATCTCCCTGATATAAAGCACACCTTGGACTAACGCTGGGTACGGGCCAGGTATGCCCAGGTTGGTACAGGTGAGCTGCATAACGTCCAGCCCCTTGTTTCAGCTCTGGTGCTAAAATGGATGAGTTATCTGTTGAACAACAATGGCACAATTTGGTTAATTGGTGAATGGGGGTCTGTAACCCATTCAATTTATGAGATTTCCAACTTGGGTCAGCCTTGACTATAATCAATTACTTGAGTTCAGAATATTTCAAAGTATAGCGCCCTGTCAGATGGAAGTGTGCACTTATTGGTGCACCTCAGCTTAACACCACTTTCTCTGACAGATGATTTCCCTGAGTGTGTTTAATAATGATCCTTTAAACCAACCTTCCTCATTGGTTGTCTTTCCTATAATAAATACCCCATTTGTTTGCAGTTTTTATTTATGTTAACTTGGGCGTGCCTGTGTGCAGACCTCTTTGATAAGGTCTCACATCACGTTGGCCAATTCTTTAGTTTTAAAATTACTACAGCAACAGTTACACCGCTGGGCTGCCCAGGTTCCCTCTAAACCAAGGCACCCATGCACTCTAACTCTGTTCCAAACTTGGCTATTAACGCCCCTTTGGGACACAGCCAAGTTTTTCTGCTTGTTTGATCCCTACTTATATGTACCATGCTAACCACCCTCACCCTATGTCACTGTAGCTCAAACTGACTCTGCTGGGCTATCTTTATGTTCACACTGATGATGAGTTCCCTTGCATTGGTCCAGTGCTCCATGCACCACCACGCTCAGAACTGGAGATTTATAGATACTCTCCTGAAAGCCACAAATAAGAAAAACATGGTGAAAAACCAAGCTGTTGCAGCCCCAGGGCCAATGGGCCTGGGTGTAGGGAGCTCTGTGACTTGGAAAATATACAGAAAGGCCTTGACATGATAGGCTAAGTGACTATGGTAAATATTATCATTTTAATATGGCTGATACTACCCATTTGATATGCGGGCCACTGGGCCACATTGCAGATGTCACAAAGGGTTTGGCAAAGAAATTAAACTTAATTAAGTAAATTTGAGCTTGGGAAGATTTTTATTGAAATTTAGAAATTATGAGAATTGACTACCAATTTTTTCAGTGTGTTATGACTGCTTAAATAGACAATTAAATTAGGGAATAGCTTTGAAAATGTGGGATTGGGGCCCTCAAGGTTTGACCTAATCCAGCAAACTTTGGGCAAGGGGAGAAAATTAATTATTTTATTCCAACTTTGAAATTATTGGTGGCAGGCTGAGTTGCTGACAGTTGTTCACAGATGCCAAATTATGAATTTTTTGTGGTTCTGACAACTGGAGCAATGGCATCTTACTTGATGGGCAGTGGGAACTCCAAAGGCCACTCCATGTAGGGGCAGTCCCAAGAGGTTGGGAACAGGTTTGGGTACCCAACTCACCCACACCCAGTCATTCAGAAATCTGTTTAACCAAGCGAGAAATATTGGGCAAAGATTTTGATGCTTCCAAAGAGGGTTTTAAACTTCAACAATATTTCCAATGGCCTAATGCTATTGGCAAGCTTTTCAAAGGCTTAAAACTAGATGCTTCATCCAAAAATACACACACCCATTGAGCTTTGTTGTCAAGGGTTTGGGTCTCTCAAACCTTGATGCTGATAGCTTGTTGTCTTTGACTTTATTCAAACTTTCATCCCAAGAGAGTGCCAACTCTCCAATATCTCAGCACAAATCTCCTTAATTTGTTGTATTAATTTGTCCAAAGTTAATACTGGGATGGGTGGCGGATCCTTAAAAGGCAGCTGTTACCTATTGCTTGTCCACCACATGGGTGAGGTCACCCTGTGAGACAAGTGGGACAGCTGGCCTTCTCAGACCTTTTTGATGGGAACGGGAATGCTACCCAGTCTAAGCGGAGGGGGCGCTCCCCAGACTTACTTTACCCTTACCTTTTCTTAAAGGGGTAGTGACACCACTGGGGACTTGAGCGAGGGCCACATTATTATAGACCTTGGGAAAATTTACTTGCCATTAGCCTGTTAATTTTTGGGGGGAGGATGGGGAGCATCTGGGGGGGGTAACATGGAAAGCCTCAATGAGCTCTGAGCAGTTAGCACAGTTTCTCACACCAACCCAGCTGTTTTTATGCAATATGGCCTTTCCGTGCAACTAAATACTGAATTAAACAGCCCAATTGTTGGGAGTTCAGGATGCCCTCAACGTCAGCCTCCTCCACGCCCTTGATCACAATGGGCTCTGGATCTGATGGAATTGCCTCCTTGACTGGTGACAGCTGAGAGACATGGAAGACTGGATGTTGCTTCCAATGAGGCAGGAGTTTCAAACGGAAAGCACTATTACCTAGTCTTCTTCCACCAAATGGGGATCCAAGCATTTACTTTAAAACTTATGATAGGGCACCTGAATACACAAATAGTGCATGTCGAGCATAACGTGTGAGACCACTTTTATTTTATGTGCCAAGAGCCACTTTTGATCTGCAAACCATTTGTAATGTTTTATGGCCTTAAATGCTCCCAAACCAAGGATTGTGCCCAAAGGTGATGGGCATGGTGGCTGAAGCTGGTATCTCTGGGCAAAGGCGTGGATCAATTGAAAAGGAAGGATTATATCCCAAGGTTGCTTCATATGTGTCAGGGTAAAGCCTGACATTAGAGGAATTCCTGAGATTTCAGATACAATTCTTCATATCAAGAGACTTTGTGCTGAATTTAGATCAATTATTTGTATATCAAATCATGATTGCAATGAGTTTCGTTCAGTTAATCACTTAAATTACCCTAATTGCAATGATATTGAGTCAATTAATCGCACCAAAACAAATTTATAATGAGACTGAGACGATTCTCACTACTTTCAAAATCACATGCAAGGCGCAATCCCATAAGCTCAAAAGAATTATAGTGCTTCATTCAAATAATCAATTAAGCTTAGGAAAGTACAGGAAGTTGGATGGGATATATAACTAGACTATTCAGATGGTTAGTCTTTGCAGTCAATAAAATATTATCATATGCTAGACCCTTTATGTACATATTTTCATTATAACAGTTCCATATACCGTATAGTAAACAAGCTATAAAGTCTAACCAATTCCTTTTATAAAACCTATAACCATGGGTGCAGAAACACCTATACCTGAACAAATCCCTCTTCCATTACTTCCATGTCCAAACATAGCTGGTGTACTGGCTTTAACAGGAATGGGAGTGGTTGAAGCAATCCTTCCTTCTTTTGGGCTAAACCGCCCAATTGCCCTTGCCATTCTTTATATGGTACGCACTGCCCCTTTGTTATACTGGACCTTTAGCTCAGGGTTAGCAAGTTCACGGCTTGCTATCACAAACTGGGATAAAGTAGTACCAGTCCCTGACAATATGGGTAAAAGCCAGTGGATGCATGAGTTCCATTATTATAAGCAAAATAAGTGAGAGGAAGGTCATCAGCTCAGGCATTCTGTGTGGCAGCAGCGTACCCCACAGATACTTTTCTAAGATCTGATTGACCCATTCACTTTGACCATCCAACTTTGGATGGTACACAGTGGAGCAACAGGGCGTAATCTTCAAGATCACCAAGGGTTAGTTCCAAAACTGCACCATAAATTGAGTCACATGGTTGCTGATAAATTATTACTGGAGCCCAAACATCAAAAACATATGATGCACAAACAGGCGGGAGTTTCTTTGAAAATGATGGAGGAAGAGAATGGGATAAACAAGGATAATTTACTTAAGCGGTCTACAACTACTATAAAAGCTGTAAACCCCTTAGAGCTGAGGGGCTCAACAGTAAAATCCATGGACACTAATGTTTATAGGCTCTCTTCCTGCTGCAAGGCATCTAAGAGACCATTCCTACCAAACTGGTCTGATTTGACCAATGCTCAAGTTACACAGTCTGCAATCCATGCTGGGACATCCTTTGACAATCCTAGCCAGTTATAGGTACGCTTGATCAAATCAAAGCACTTATTATTCCCTGGATGACTGACTGTGGGAGGATCGTGATGAGCCTGAACTACTTCAGCTCAGAGAGTAGGAGGAACCCAAACTCACGGCAGAAATTGGATGAGCCCCTTGGCCAGTAATAGATGGAATTCTTGGAGTAAGGGAGGGACAATTGCTCCAAAAGTTCCACAACTTCTGCAAATAAAGTCTGTGCTGCTAAGACCCACGAAATCAGAGGCGCATCTGGAGCAAGATCTGAACCAAAATCGTGGGAGAACAAGGGCCAAGATTTGAGTGGGGGAATGACTGTGACGAGATCTGCCTCATCTGAGTCATCAGGACAGTGTTCAGGGTTGCGGCTTAGAAAATCAAGGAGGGCGCTTAACGCTCCTTTCATAACTTGTATTTGAAGTTAAAACTGCACAAATCCTGGTAGGTTTGGGCCTGCCAGTGGGCCAACTTATGTGGCTTGCGAAATAAAGAAGAGCTTGATGGTCCTTTTGCATAGTCAACTCATGCTGAGTGCCCTGCAAGAGATAACGCCAATGGGCAAGGCCCACGCCACGGCTGCCAGCTCCTTGTCATAGATGGCCCAGGATTGCATAGTGGAATAGAACTTGTGGGAAAAATAAGTGACTGGTTGTTCCAATCCATTGTGCTCTTGGAGCAAGACAGCCCCTAACACCGCGGAAGATGAATCACATGATATTATATAGGGTTTTGAGGGATCTGCATGCTTAAGGATGGGTGGCAACAAAAACATCTCCTTAATCGAATTAAACACCTGATGGTACTCAGGCGTCCAGAAAAAGGGAACGTTTTTACCTGTGAGTGGATGGAGAGGGGCGGTATCTTTGAGAGCTCAGGGGAGAACTTTTTAGAAATATGATGGTACCCAAGAAGCTTTTCAATTGCTTCTGAGTCGTTGGACTAGGCCACTCATGGATGGCATCCAGTTTGCTTGGTAGGATGAAGTGCCCATCTTTCAAGATGGGATTGCCCAAAAATATGACTTCTTTCCAATAAAACTCGCATTTTGATGGCTTGAAAAACAAACCAGCTTTATGCAGGGCAGCCATAACCGCCTCCAAGTTATTCACATGTTGTTTGGGAGTAGGGGAGTGTACCAGGATATCATTGATATCTGCAACCGCGCAGTTTAACTGGACATCACCCAACACTATCAATTATACTTTGAATGTTGTGGGCACATTTTAAGCCCAAAAGGCATCACTCAAAATTAGAATATGCCTCATATTATCCAGAGAACAATAAGCCATTCTTGACCTTCCGTCACCTAAATTTGGTTAAAGGCATTAACTAGATCAAGTTTTGAGAACATGCACAACTTGGAAATTGCTTGGCTGATTGTCTGTTCCAAAGGTATTGGGTAGGGGTTGTGAACTGCGATATTTTTGAGGTGGCTGTAATCCACGCAGGGATGAAGGGATCATCTACCTTCATGGCAAAGACGATGAGAAAAGTGACAGGGGAAGTTACTTGAACAACCAACTCTCCTTGAGCATGTCATCTAACCATCCATTGAAGGCGACCTCCTCCTCTACTGTATGCGGGTACAGTGGGCAGTTTGTGTTCCCATTTCCACCGTTGTCCAAAAACTCAAGTCAAATTCTGTATGTGGGGAAGGCGGTCCACCTTTTCAGTTTCAAAAATGATTTTATATCACATCAACGCCGTAAGAAATCTGGCAGAAGACCTACAGGAGAAACAAGAGATTTAATAAATCCACAGCTTTTAGTTTTTGTAAGGATATCCAATAAGGAAAACTTGCCCTCCACCTGACCTTTAAAAAGACAGCTATTAAAACCAACGTGAATTCTCACATGCTGCCGATGCCACCAACCCACACCCAAAAATACTGAGAACACGAGGTTAGACATTGCTGAGAAGAAAATGCAAAAACTAAACTGATGAACCAAGAAGGGTACTAGGCGCCATACTTTATAGGATGGCTGGCAGGCTGACAAGGCGACCATCACCCCAGGACCCAAGTCTAAGTCAAAATCAAGCTGCTGGTCCAACTCCAGATTCATGAAGTTACCCGCTGCTTCAGTATTGACTAAATTCTCAAAAGACACTTGGTGAGCTCCAGTGCTAATTTTCACAGCAATAAAAAGTAGGCGGAATTTTTTATAGGCAGATATGGTCATTTAAAAAGACACCAAGAAGATTGCAAAGACAGGTGAGCCAGAACACACCAATATGAACGCAGGGACGGCATCAGGGCCAGAGACCAATATGATACTGGTTCAGCTTCAGGAAAAGAACCTGAGGCCAAGTCAGTTTATCCAATCTTGAAGCTCCCATTTTGAGGGTAAACCAAGGGGAAAGTAAAGGGTGATGGAACAAGTTTACCATGAAGGAATTCCTCTAAAGATATCTGGGAACTGCATAAAAATTGGCAATTGATCAGAGAATCAACTGAAGGCAGACTACTGACTAAACATTCATAAGGAAGATGGTAACCACTGCGTCACCCATATCAACAAGGAGGGCGGAGATGGCCAGAACAATGGACAGTTGATTATGTCAGGGAGTCAGAAGATTTAGTTTAGACTGGCCTTCCAGTCAAGATGCAAAAGTCTCAAAAGGCGAGCCAGAATGCCAGAGGCATTGCCGCTCAAATGAAGGTAGAGTAAGATTGGAGATAAGTAGCAACAGAGTGCCAATGGGCCACAAATTAGAAAAACAACCCAGTGAGAACCCAAGCTGTTGCAACCCCAGGACCAATAGTCTGCAGTAAGGAGCTCCGGGACCAGAAAATATACAGAAAGACCTTGACACATTTAGATCAAGTGACTATGGCAAAGATCGTCGTTGAAAATAGGGCTGGGATGACCCAGTTGATATGTGTGCCACTGGGCCACATTGTAGATGTCACAAAGGGTTTGGAAAATAAATTTTTGGACTCTAAATAAGTAAATTTGAACGTTGAAAAAAAATTTACTGAATCTAAAATAAATAATCAACCATCAATTTTCTCAGTGTGTTATGACTGCTTAAATAGATGATTGAATTAAGGAATATCTTACATAAAGTGAGATTGGGGCTCTTGAGTTTAACCTAATCTGGAAAACTTCAGGCGAGGGGGAAATTAATTATTTTTAAAGTGACTTCAAAAAGTCAGCGGCAGGTTGACTTGCTGTTGGTTCGTCCACAGACGCCTGAATTGTGGATTTTCTGCAGTTCTGACAACTGGAGCAACAGCATCTCACCTAATGGGAAGCGGGAAACTCCCAAGGCCACCCCACATAGGGGTGGTCCTAAGAGGTTAGGAACAGGTTCAGGGCGCCCATCTGCCCACACCCAGTATTGGAAAATATTTGACAAGCAAGAAATATTGGACAAAGATTTTGATGTTTACAAGGAGGGTTTTGAACTAATAACATTTCCCAATGTCTTAATGCCATTGGTGAGCTTTTCCAGAGATTTGACACTAGATGCTTAATCCACCAAAAGTATGCACCCATCAGGCTTTGTTGTGAGACTTTGGAGCTCTCAAACCTTGATGCCAAAGGCTTGTTGCCCTCAACTTTATTTTGAACCTTTCATCCCAAGAGAATGCCAACTATCCAATAGCTTAGCACAAATCCCCTTAATTTGATGATTAAATTTGTCTAAAGTTTTTACTGGGATGGGTGGTGGAATCCTTAAAGGGACAGCTGTTACCCATTGCTTGTCCACCACATGGGCGAGGTTGCCCTGTGAAACAAGAGGGGCAGCTGGCCTTCTTGGACCCTTTTTGATTGGAACGGTAACGCCACCTGGTCCAAGTGGATGGGGCGCTCCCCTGGACTTACACTACTTCTCCTGGTGTTGTAATTTGGTCACATCCTGTAAGGCCCTTAGATCCAGCTATCAGGCTAGACAGGGTTATGCGTCCCTTTAGGACCAAGAAGGGTTTAAATCCAAAGGCCCTTCCCCTTACACTGCTCTCTGACCTAGGGTATAACTTTTATAGAGATATGGGTAATGGCTGCACCTCCCAGTTTGGCTCATACCTTTTCCCATCCGCCCCTCATCCCACCCATTCAAATGTCAAAATCTGCTAATTTTTAATTGGTAAATTAAACAAATTTGTGCATATTTTAGAAATACAAGAAACACTTCACCATGTTTAATGTTTCCTGTCCCCACTAAGGGACTCAACAGAAGTCAAACTGAGTGGGGAAACATACCTAGCAAGACTAAATCAAAAAAAGTCAAGAAAGACAGCTAAAATCGGAGATCAAGCCTAACACTCCATTCTGAACTTGAAAAAGCAAATTCAAAATTTGTGAAAAACAACCTGAGATTAGCTTGGGATTGTCAGCTGATACTTTTTAGAGAAAAATTGGCGTTCAGACCCATTATGTTAGGTTTCTGGAGGATAGAATACAATCTGGTGGTAGTTGCACAGGAGATAATACTCATTGCTGCAACGGGAGGGTGATATGACAACTACCATTCCTTGATCAAATATAATAACTATGAAAACAGAAGCAATGAGCTTCTATAGCAATGTTCTTTATTTTAACGGCAGAATCACACTACCATTAATCTTCTGGAATTTATGAAAAAGATAAGGTTTTCTTACCACAGAGTCACACTACAGTTTACTATCCTAAAGACTCCCTTTCATGATTCTTTGTTGCCCCATTTACATTCATCCCTGCTACCACTTCACTATCCATCCATCTCAGCTAACTAAGCTTAGTTAAATTCCTTGATATTATTCATTATTGGATGTTCTGGAGGAATTTCCACATTCATCTGAAAGCAGATTTTTTATTGACAACTCATATTGAATCATATCAAATTAGTAATAATTTCTTTCTTAATTCAGGTGGATAATCGCTTATCCCTCAGTTGAAAATTTAGTTTTATCGTCCAGATATATATAATTTTCTGACATTTCTACTCCTTGATGGATTATAGGTCTTCTTTGCCATATCCTTCAGTTAGCAGTTTTTTATGATGTCTTTGTCCTCTCAAATGCAGTTGCAAACTAGACCCTCTGCATTTTCCTTGGAGTATGGAATGACAGAGTCATGGCTAACCTTGAACCAGTTCTGTTGCCTGAGTTTCCTGAAATCTGTGGCAATGTTGATTTTTTAGTGGTAAATGCAGAAAAACCTTGGCTCAGGATGAGTTCTTCCAGAGTTTGTCAGTAACCTGGCATCTTGGCACGCCCCTTTTGGCAATTTTGTGGTGCAGTTGCGCTGGGTTGGAGAGCAGTAAAGGGGCTTGCATTTCCTGAGATTGTGTGTTTCCTGGCGGACAACTTTGCACATCTGATGCTACCACCGACTGCCAAGGATCATCTAGAGGGGTTGTCAACCCAGTGGATGCTATGTTTCATTTGCTGGGTGCTGGTCATTTGGTCAGGCGAATTCCCCATGCTCCAAACCTTTTCTACTCATTGGGGCCCAACTTCCAAAAACAAACAGAAAAATGCATGCATTCCAGAGTTCCTCCACGTTTAGGCTCTGGATGCTAATGAACTGAACTGGTATCTTTCGCTGATGACGCTCATTGGGAATGTGATCCACTTTTCCCATGTGGGCGAGTTGGGTTCAGTGAAAGGATGCCATCAGGCAGCTCAATAGTGGTCATTTCAGGCCTTTTATGCGTCCGCTTCCTTTCCCCACACCTTTCCCACCCTGGAAAAAACCCTCATGGATTTTCTGGTGCCCAGACCATCTTTTTCCCCTCAATATGGAACTTACCTTCTCATTCAATGCCCGCTCCATATATCTCCCCTTGTCACTTATTCCCTGCTATCTCAGAACCATCAGTGTATGTGGTTGAATAACTTGCTCCTGGTTGCCCAGAAATTTATCCATTTTGATCGCCTGGTTGCTTCTCCTCCTTCATGACTCCTACCCTGGGTTCCCAGTCCAATCTCCTCCAGAGGCTCATCCGCAGAGGCCTATCCCCTTTCATCTGGCAATAAATCTCCCGTTCTGCTTCCAACCTCATCCCCTTCAGTGACACTCCCACTCCAACACTAAAAGGGCCCAGTAAGGCCAAAACAACTGTGAGGCATCATAGGAGAAACAAGTGTGCGCACTTCTTTTTAACTTACCAGGCTGGATGAGGAAAATTAGCTGTTGGAGTCAATTGTAATGCAGCCATAAGTGGCAGATCTTTTTATTTGCTCTTTTCAGATTAAAATACATTATAAAATATAATATTATATACTTAATTATATTAAAATTATTCGTTTTTATTATTATTAATATAAATATAGATATTTTGTTATTTTTATTATTAGTATTTTTTATTTTTTATTTTTATTATGTATATATATATATTCCCTTTTGCTGTGTTCTCTAATGGGTATATGACCAAAGGAACTTAGTGTTAATTTAGTCAATAATTTGACCACTTGATGGGTTCTTAATCATGTAGGCATTGGTGCCTTTTTTCTATAATCTCAAAGGGTCCAATCCATATCCTTTCAATTTATTTGGGGAAGGCTAACCATGAGATGGACAATTCTGATATGTAATACTAATAAATCACTAATAACACTAGAGGCACCTCAGAGAAGCTAATTCTGTCTCCTGTTGCCAGCGGGAATGCAATTAAAGGAAGAGGAGTATTGTGAGTAGAGGCTTGCACCACTATTGAGCACGTTTTTAAGGAAGGGGTCTGAAGTGAAGAACCATCCTGGGAACCAGGATGAAACAAATTTTCTTTGACGGGATGGTATATATCCAAACAACCAGGTTTGAAAGTGGTCTGTAAGGTGTGACTGGAATCTGCGTACAGTCTCCTGGAGGATGGGAGTAGAACCTGAGATGCGACCAGGACAACCATATGTGTAGTACACATAGCAATTGCCACCACTAAGGCTCAGAGGGAGGGTTGTATAGGGGAATCCAAGGACAAGGAGAAGATGTTCCTGGAGAGGCTGAAGATCTGTGTTTGATCTTGGTGAAGGTGACACTGAACCTCACGCCATATCGCTTTTGACAGTGGGCACTCTTCCAGGTGGTGAACCAACGTCACATATTAGTCACATACAGCACATGAGGAGTGTGATGCATTGTTCGCTCTGCATTATGGTATACCCATTTCAAGCAACGCCACACATTGGATCATACTTGTGGCTGTAGAAGAGGGTGATGATTGTATTTCCATATGTCTTTCTGGGTTTCTGGGAAGTATGTGATGTCCAAAAAATCCAGATAGTCCACTCTGGCCATTATAATGGACCTCCTGGGTACCAAATTGTTAAGAACGGCTTTCCCATGGACTTCTTGTTTGAATTGAGGAGTAGGATGACCCCTATGTGGGGTATACCCTCTGATACTGATCCTCTATTCTGCACTCCTCATATTAAGTAGAATCCGTTTAAAATGGGCAGGGGTCCTGTGCGGGCCTGCTGAAGATGGGTGGTTTGTCATATATGTTAGAAGAAGTTTGGGGTTATTGGGGTTACAGAAGGCAATGTCATGGGCAAAGTTGGATTGTGCTGCTCGCTACCAGTGTTGGGCTGAAAGTGAGAGGTTGGTTACTGAAGCAACCCATTTACCCAGAATCCTGAATGCCTAGTCCACGTGGTTAATCAGGCCCATTCCTCCTCTTTGGCGTGGACCATAAAGGGCTTCCAATCGCATAGGGGTAGATTGACCTAGCCAAATTCACCCTTATAAGAGGGCATATACCGAAGTAAAAAAAGATGGGGAGAAAGTGATGGCATGGGCTACAAACCATACTTTTGACAGTAGCGTAGTGTTGGCAAGCACTACTCTACCTGATAAGCTGGTTTGTTGACCCCTTGATGATGCGATACACTTTGTTACATTAGCTAGTATGTTGTGTTTCATTATTGAATTGGCATATACACCCTCCTCTATCCATACTACCAGGTGGCGCACTGTGACCTCAGTGGGGCTGGTCACAGAATGTAGCACTAGTTTAGTGATTTTGGGGTGGCTGCCTGGGTAATCTGATGATAGACTGAACTACTGGATCCCTCTGATTGAAGGGCGCTAGGGACCAGTGTGCTTGGTATCTACTAAGAAGAATAATTTTGGTTTTGGATGGGTTGAGTGCTGCATTACTAGCCTTGGAATATCCCCGATTGTGGACTCCACTTTTCATGAATTCTGGTTGTTGGATACCCCAACCACACAATCATCAGTGAATGTAAGCATCTTAGCTGGTGCTTGGCCTTGAACTTGTACTCCAATAAGATGTTCACTTACATTGTGGAGAAGTGGATCAAGGCTAAAATTGTATAAAAGTGGGCTCAGAGGGTCTCCTTGGCGAAGACCCCTCTGAGGGCGCATCTCATCAGTGAGGAAACCTGGTCTTCATATTGCCATTGTATCTGATTCAGTGAGCATCGTTGCCTAACTGATGAACCGTGGTGGAAGGTGGAACTGACCAAGCTATGCCATGAGGTATTACCAGTTTACCTTATCATACGCTTTTCTTTGGTCCAAAAATGCAAGCGACCCAGTAGCAGTGGATTGACATACATTAGCTACAGTATGTATATTGTCCCAAAGTGACCTTTTAGGAATAAAGCCAAATTGATCTAGGGATATCAACTCAGATACAATGACCCCTAATTAGTTAGTCATTATCTTTGTTAATATTTCAGTATCAGTGTTTGTGAGGGAGATGGGGCTCCAGTTTGCTAAGTCCAGCTTATTCCCCTTTTTTAAACGATGTTACCATGTAAGCCTCTTGTCCCCCTGGGAGGAGGCATGTCTATAGGAGACACTTGTTCATTGAGGCTAACATTAGGGGGAATAACTAGATGAAATATTTCTTATAGAACTCATAAGGAATTCAATCTGGACCTGGGCTTTACCTGTGTGATGCACTGCAAACAGTGTACCAGAGTTCATCTCAGGTTATTAAATTCATAAGTTCAGGGTAGTGGGAAATGGTGCAAATGTGTGATTTGGCTATAAAACTAATCTATTTTGTTTCAATTGATTGTGTCAGCCCTGTATAGCTTGGAATAATATTTTCAAACTTTGGTCAATACTTCTGCCAGCGTTTCTGCAATGGATTTGTCTGAGCGCCTTACCTGTGTGCAGGCCAAGTTTTGGCGCAGGGTGAAAAGTCAGTGGAAAAATATGCTGAGCATTTTTCGCCTGTGGTAATACTTTTTGTTTTGAACTGTACACAAACGCGGTGTTTGTGTTCTTTGATCAGCGCATAAAGCCGTGCTGAAACTTTGGCCCATTTGCAGCCCCAAGCAAGGCTGTATCCTGTCCTGATGGACATTATTCTCTAAGTGATCCACCTCTGCCAAGGCGCGTTTGATGACTGCTGAGGCAGCCCTAGAGCGCCATGACAAAATGTGGCATGCTTGGGAAATTGCGGCTTTTTTGAATTTTGACCAGGTTGATAGGGAACCCACACGGAAAGGAGTTGTGAACTCCTGTGTCAATGTGATGGTGTCCATCTACTTTGAGAATGCGGGTATCTTGAGAATGGCTGGGCTAAGTTTACCCCATTTAGGTGACTGTTGCATGGGACTCAACAGAGTAATGACACTGAGACCATCCTATGTTCCAATAAATATATTCATCATTTCAAATTTTGATATCTGTGAGCAAAAGTCCATTGGTGCCAGAATTAAATCTATATGGGACATAGAAATCAACTGCCCGTTGTTAACATGGGGACGTGACATGTTGTGTAGTAGTGGTGCCTGCTTGGGGATGGTATTAAAGAGGCCCAAGATAGCTTTCATTACCCAAAATTTGATATGTCCCTGCGGTGGATTATGTGCAGTTGGCCAGCAGTCTGTGGTTGGGTTGTCCCAACAGTTTAGGTCGCCAATACAAAGGATTTAGAGGGGAGTTGGAGGGAGGCCACATCCAGGATGAATTTCCATCAAATTTGTGCACAATTTGGGGTGTATATGTTAATTATTGTGCGCACTTCGGCTTCCCATGGAAAGGTCATTACAAGCACTTGTCCATCAAGATGTGTTGTTTTTTCTAAGAAATTTAAAATTGCAATTCGCCCATATCAGCACCCCACAGTGCGGTGACCAAAGGATTGGGAGGGGAGGACCATGGTTGCTCATGTGACCACAGCGCCTTGTGGACAGTGGGTTTCCTGGATTTCCAGGATGTCTACATGTAAATTATTTTTTAGGAAGCTCAGTTTTTTAGCCTGGGACAGCGAGGCCTTGAATCCAGAGCTGTTCAGCGTCCCTATTGTAAAAATTACCCCCATCAACCCTTGGAGGGAGGGAAGAGCCCCTCAGGCTCTGCCGCTCCTTGCTGCCATGCAATCTCAACCAACTGTCTTTGTTGGCGAGTGTTTGAGGATGGCGTATCACTAGGTAAATAGTTATTTCTCTTTGATGGCATCATTATCCATGGATTTCTTGCTTAATTGGTTTTTTGTCTTTGCATTTTTTTGAATTATTGAGGTTTTGCGGTGCATCAAGTGTGTCTTTAAATTCTTCTCTAAAAAGCCCTGCAATATCTGGATTGAAAAATCTGCTTGCGTTTGTTGTGCATGAATCCAGAGGGTGCATATCATGCACATATTGCAGGTTTGAGGGCTGGGTCCCTCCATATGATTGGTTGGGATTTTTTAATTCCACTAAAGCGGAAAACTTGGCCAGTCAGCTTGACTTTGGCAGGGGGGATGGAGGAGGCCACCATGGCCTCTGCCTTGGCCTGTGCTTGGCGTTGCTGTTTTTATTTTTTGTTCTTATGGTGACAGGTTTTACCGGGATATAGAACCCCTGTTCACCCCAAGGGAATGCTATACTAGAGTCTACTGTGGGCTCATTTTGTTCTTCCCCATTGCTTCTGAGAAAGCTTTATTCAGGGTAATTACCTCTCTGGTGGGACAGGTGTGTATCTTGTGTCCAAACGCCCAACAATGAGATCATATGGGCGGTGCTCTGTCAACTGTTACGTTGAAAGTTTTTGAGTCTGTTGTTCATTGATGAGTGTCGCAGTGTGTGGGATCTAAGCTAGGTCCTCTGCTACCCCTGAGAATGGGGTGATCACCTCTATCACCTTACCTGTGCTTAGTTCAGGCATCAGTAAATAATTTGCATTTTGAAGGAGCTGAGATCCCCATAGCTATGGAGTCCTGCTTTAAGATGACTCTTAAGGGCTTCACGCTTGATGGTCATAGGGAGAAAATTAAAAGTCACAAAAATTTGATTTGATTTTGTCCATTGCGTACACTTAGTTTTGACCACCCGTTGACCCTCTAAGAGGTTGACCACTACGTGCACCTGTGTAGCTTCATATGATGCATTCGCTGTTTGAACCTGAGATCCAACCAACCACGGGTTATTGTGTGCGGTGCTACATACACTGCTTCTGGTAAGTGGATGCATATGTCCCACAAAACTTCTCCCAAAGAGCAGCTGAATTAATGTCCAGGTAAACTTGTACATTCCACTGATGACAGTGGCTGTGAGTGGGGAGTTTTAATGTACTGGTTACATTTGGTTTGTCATTCCAAGATTTCCAGCGAAATATTCACCACAGTTTTCGTGTTTTTTTCTAAGCCACTGGTGTCCCTAGGGCATTTTTGAACTTTAGACAGTTTGAATACCAAACCTATACCTTTTAACACATTTGCACAGCCCTTACTCGGCAATAGGCACATACTCACCTTCCTTTACTGAACTATCAAACTTCTCTGTCTTGAATCAAATTAGTTACAATTTCTAATTGAGAGGGAAAGAAAAGTCTCAAATCCATATTATAGCTAACTTATTCTGCCATCCAAATATATGTAAATTATAGAACAGGACATGTTCTCCTATCATATCTCTCTTTTGCTTCAATAACTAAATTGATTTAAATTTGGATTTCTTTAAAAAAATACAAAAAAGACCGCTTGATCAAGCCATAACTTACCAATGGTGATGCAATTGACGCCTGCTGATCTGGCTTGGGGTGATGGTGCGCCGCCATAAGGCATCTTTCAGCCACCATTAAATTGCGCCCAGGCTGCTCTGCTAGCCATCCCAACGCTACCAGGCGTTATGTCCCTCCTCAGGACTTGGACCACCACCTTGAAAGCTCTCATGCGGTGCTCCAGAGACCTTTGGTGCTCCCACAGAGCAATTTGCATTTTGGCCTCCAGGTCAAATATGGGAATCCTTTCCCATATGTGAGCATGGCCATCATTGAGATGGTTACAGCAGTTTTCAAACCTGCCAGCTACATTGACTTCTGCCTCTTTAAGGGGTACTTCAACCTCAGCTTCCACTCTGAAGCTGATGCAGAAGCAGCAGCATGAGATGAAAATCATTTTTAAAAACTTTATTCCCACCATTTGCACGTGGCTCCCAGATGAGGCCACTTTGGTGGTCCAGTTCGCTGGTTTGCCCTCCCATCTCTCCCCCCAAACGCCTCCACCACAAGCTCATGGAGGGTTTGTCCATTTATGGTGTAGACCCCATGTTGTAGTTTGTGGTTCCCTAATTGGGGTGGATCAGTTGGCAGGGCCTTGCGCTTTTGCAAAAATCCACCCATTTCATTGCAATTCCCACCTTGTGATTCCCCCCACATCATGATCAGATCTGCCCCTGATCACCCATTCTGGGCATGTGTTGAAAAGGCCGCGCCATTTTCCCCTTGTGCTTTGAACTTGATCATTCAAAGTGCAAGTGCCCCATGGCTTCCGCCTCAGCCACTACCACCATTCCTCATTCCAGAATTGGGTCAGCGGCTGCTTTTCCTCAATCCTTCAAATGGGGCTCGATACTCCCACCCCCAACCTCAGGGAAATCTGGAGCAGCTCCCAAAGCGTTGCCCAATCAAAATATAAATTTTAAAAATTTTAAAAATAATTTGACCGGATTACTGAATCCTGAGTCAATGGCTAAACCAGTTTCAGCTGAGCTCTCATGGTCAACTGTCCACAACCAATCAGCTCCTGCCACTGCTCTAATCCTGGTGGCTGGCCCAGAATTGGCTGAGCTAAATCCATTCAAGGCTCTCAAATGTAATGATGAGGCAAATGATCATATCATATGAAGTCAGATTTTGCTTTGGAGGAGTCCTTCATTGATCCTTCCAGTTTTGCATCCCCATCGTTTTTGCCCTCAAAATGGTTTTCCAGTTTATAAAAATATTAATAAAATGGAGTTGAGGCTGCAGCTGCCCTGCTAACACCCTACTTCTCCAGCATCTTCATGGGGCGATGGAGCCTCTTGTTGAGAGTATTCCCATTCCCAATTTTCCCCATGATTTTGAGTAAGATGTGAAGTATGAAATTGGGGAGCTTACTTTTAGTGCGAGCTGCACTTGCATTGATGCAGCAAAAAATTCTCTTTTTTACCCCATTTATCCTGAAACCCACCAGCACATCAAGTCACTCACTAATGTGCCTGATCTCATCACTTTTGCGAAGCATCAACTTTCTCAATATGTTAATACAATGGACTCTCCCAGCTTCATCGTTGAGATAGGGTAGCTGAGGGTAGTAGTTCCTCTGAAGCGTACCAAAATGGATGGTATAAAATGTACTTCAGAGAGTCAATAGTAGGGAGAGCTGGAAATCCTATATTGAGGGTCCAGTGAATTGCTATACGCTTTGGACTAGGTGATGAGGGACCTATTGTAATAAAACTGGTGATCATGATGCTGATGGCCAGAGAGGAGCTCGCTAAATAGAGCTGTAGAAATAAGCAAATTTAAGAACGCACTTTAGGTAAAAAAAGTATGTTTATTTAGTTAAAGGAGTGGATATTTATAGGATGTGTCTTCATCCTAGTTCTTTCAGGGTAACGGCGTCCTCCACTGTCAAGATCTTCAGCACCCTGACTTTGATCAGGGGAGTTGACGGCAGGTTTTCCTTTGACACATTTTTTAGGTTACAGAGAATTGTGCTCCAATGAGGCAAGGTGAATTTTCAGAGAGGTATCAGAGGTAGGGAAATTTGAATGGGGTTGAGTGGGAGCAGGTCAAATCCCAACAACACTACCCTCAAGATCTTACTATGGGGGATGGCACATGCACAGAAAATGGCTATGGAAGCGATTAACTACAGTGCCAGTACCAGCAGCAGCAATAGATTATATGGCTCCCCTGCGGTGTATTACCCAATAAGGTCCAGACCAGGTGGTGGCAAGTTTGTGGTTCCTACCCCCAGGGCGATGGTGGTAGAATAAGATTAAATCTCCTAAAGAATACTTAGGGAGCGTAGGTCAGAGCTCATTAGCTTGAACTCCTTCTCTAAAATGGTAGTTTTTATAGATTTGTTAGCCATAGCTTGAAGACATATGATATCATCAGTTAACCTTCAAAGGGTAAGCTCTACATCGTTTAGACTAGCTGATTCAAGGGTAGAGTGAAGGATGGAAGGAAACAGCGGCTCACTCCAATATAGGGCTTGGAATGGGGACATATTAATTATCCTGTGGTATCTAAGACAATAGGCCAACAAGGTGCTAGAGAGAAAATCATTCCAATACACATGATCAGTGGTGGCCAACTTTCTTAGAATAAAAATTAAGGTGCCATTTGCACGCTCTACCGCGCCATTGGTGTCTGGTTGATATGTTGTCGTGAAGATGTGCTTTATAATCAGCAGAGAAGTTAATTGCTGAACTATAGAAGAGATAAAAACCTGCTATTGTCTGATAAGAGTACCCTTGGACAACCATGACGGGAGAATACTTGTCAATATAAGAAAAGGGCGGTAGCTCCGGCAGTAGCATGAGGAACTGAAGTGGCCTAAACCCACTTTGTTAGGTGATTGATGGCAAGGATAATATAGTGATGGCCATATACAGCCACAGACAATGGCCCTATGACATCAATTTTTACAGTATCAAAAGGGGCCCCCACAGCTACAAGCTCGAATTTGAAGCACAGATTGGACTTATCCTGGGAGCTGCAGGTTAAGCAAGTTTCCAAAACATCATGAATTGACTCAGCCATATTCTCCCAATAACAATTGGTTTTAGCCATTCAAGGGTTTTCTTTATAGCCCTATGCCCAAGGTTTTATGGGCCTCCATGATAGTCTCAGTACAGAGTGAAGGGCAGAGATAAGGCAGAAAAGAGGTGTCAACCTGTTTTACTAAAGTTCCAGCGACATCTTTAATGTTAGCAGCCATCTTCTTTAATTGGGCTTGAATGTCTGGAGATCCTTGAGGCCATAACCCAGGGTGAGGGAGAAGCTCATAAAGTTGATCCTCTTCTGGGATAGTTACATGTAAAATAGGGAGGCGGGATAATCCATCCACATATTGATGAATGGCGCCAGCTCAGTGAACTATAGAAAAATCATAATTTTGGAGCCTGAGGGCCCAGCGAGCTAACCTCCCATCAGGATCATTTATTTGAAAAAGTCAACAGAGGGAAAAATGATCAGTAACAATAGTAAAATTTTTTTTGTACAATAAGTGTGGAAGTGTTTTATAGCAAGTAAAACCGCCAGGCACTCACGTTCAGTTACAAATAATTCCTCTTTGCTTTTTTTAACTTCTTGCTAAAATAAGCAACAGGATGGTCGATTTGTTCTGTGCCTAAATGGGAAAAATAGCGCCCAAAGCGTTATCACTAGCATCACTGAAGAGAACAAAAGGTTGCTCAAAGTTAGGATGTATTAAGAGGGGGCTGATAATAAGGCAGTGCGTAGGGAATCAAAAGACTGTTGCTGTTCAAGGCCCAAAAAGAAGGGCAAATTTTTGTGTAGGAATTCAACTAAGGGCTCAGTAAGGTCAGAGAAGTGAGAGATAAATTGGTGGTTTAAACCACCATTCCTAGAAAGACTTGGATGTCTCATAATTTTTGGAGTGGGCATGCGTTTGATGGCAGAGACCTTATCTGGGATGGGGAGGATGCTCTTCCGCGTCACCTTATGTCCTAAAAATTCCATTTATCATTCAAAAAATTACATTTAAGAGCCATCTAGTACTAAAAAAATTACATTTAAGAGGTTTCAGTTTCAAAGAGGCCTCATTTAGCAACTTGAACACCTGTCAGTGATGATTGAGATAAGCAATAAAAATTTGGGAGAAGATGGTGACACCATCAAGGTAGACTAACACACATGAGTTTAAGGTCCCCAAACAACTTGCCCATAGCCCATTGGAAGGTGGAAGGGTCGTTGCATAACCCCTGCGGCATTGGGTGTGCTCAAACAACCCCTCATGAGAGATGAGGGCACACTTGGCACGATCCTCAGCTGAGAGATCAATATGCCAGTAACCACTGTCTAGGTCCATTGCAGAAAATAATTGTGAGTTAGATAAGGATCACAAAGAGTCATCAATGTGGGGTAAAGGGTAGCTGTCCTTACACATAATAGAATTCAACTGTTAATAGTCCATAACAACATGGTGGCTCCCATCCTTTTTCTTATTCAATAAGAGAGGGGAGGACCAGGGGCTATGTGAGGGTTGAAGGAGGCCAGCATCAAGAAATTGCTTTAATTCAAGAGTAACCTGGGCTTCTTCAGTTTTCGATTTTTGATAAGGTTGGGAGTGGAAAGGAGAAGAATCTCCAGTATCAACCTGGCGTTGTACGCCTTGCATATGGCTGTAATCGTGGGGGCCAGAGGAGAAAACATCTAAATACTCGTCTAAAGCTTCTGTAGCCACCTTTTGCTCATCTGACAAATCAGAATCGATTTGCATAGGCACAGCAGCAACAACAGGAGGCTCCTATAAACCAAAGTCACAATGGTCTCAACTCCATGAACCCCCATCACCTGGTCATAAGGCAAGAGGTGAACATAAGAAATCAGTTTATTCATTTCAATGTCTTTAGGAGACCAAGAGGTTGGCTAGAAGAACAGTGACAGTGTTTTGGTAAGCGGGATCTAAAACCCCTGGACAGGGGAGAGCTTTAAATACAGATGGTTAGGTAAACTAGAAATCTCAAGCAAGTGATAGGGAGGGGAACCAACTATAATCCAGTGTCCACCAGGATTTGGGCCTGCGGAGGTATGGTAATGACGCGGAGAGAATGTAAAGGCATCCCCTCCTCAGCCTCAACCATGGGAGGGGGAAACTTAACTAAACCCCAACACACGATATTTTAAATGCTTGACTGAGGCAGGAGACTCAAGCAAGCACGTCCTCAACTTCTGCTTCCCTTTTTCCTTAAGAGCAGAAGTTAAAAGTGATGGAGCACGTATCCTAATATAGAAATAAAGTTATCCTTGAAATTAATAGTAGCACCATGTTCCATAAGGAACCCAAAGCCTAATAGGAGGTTGTATCTATTATTATTCAGGGCTACAGAAGGTATAGAGCTGTAGACCACCTAACTTCAGGGGCAAGTGGGAGTAAACACCTATAGCTCAAGAATATGCGGTACTGGCTGTCCCATATTCTAATGAATGGTTAAGATAAGGATGAGTCTTGATTTTTTAATTTGTTGATAAGAGATAATATTAATAGGAGAGCCAGAGTCAACAGATAGTGAGAACCTTCACTTTGTGGAACACTGCTTCATTATGGGTTACCTTCACTCCACACTGGGATGGGATAGATATATAGCTGCAGGGCCTGGATTAGAAAGAGGATAATTAGGAAATATCGCTAGGTTTATTACCAATGGAAAGCTCAATAGGAGTTTCCTCTTCAGGAGCACTAGGGCCAACAAGGTCAGCAGAAATAGTATGTACCAATTAGTTTTGAGGCACAGTGAAGTCATTAGCATAGGGAGCCTCTCTCCCTATTCTAACCCCTCTTTTACTTTTTCATCAGAAATTTTCATCTAACAATGCTAGATGCTGTGGTTGCGACGGCCACAATAGGTGCAGTTGGGTCAGGCTCAATTTTATACAGACTCGTTGTTGACACCACATGAATTTGAGGGCGTAAGGCTGAAGCGGAAGCAGGAGCAGCAGTAACTAAAGAGGCGGGAATTTTAAGGAGGGTCTCCTTTGATATCTAAAATAGAAGTAAAATTTCGTTTCATTGAAGTCATGTGGAGATGGAGCTGCGGGTTGAACTCTAAATTGGACAGGATGGAAACAAACTGCATCATCAAGTGTAAGGCGGTTATTGATCAGCGCTTGAGCTTCAGAGTAGAACAAAGCAGCAAACTCTGTGGGAGATTCGCCACATTCTAACTTAATACTCGTAAAATCCTGTTTCTGATTTGCCAAGGTGATATCAATACCAAATTCTTTGATAAGCGCAGCCTTCACCTCAGCCTAAGTACTGCATCACATTAGGTGGGGTACCATGATTTCTTGAGTGAATTTACTAAAGCAAGAGGGTAAGTATTTAACTTTCTGACGGTCAGGAGTTTCTTCCATTGGCTCTCAAAAACATAAAGAAATGAAGCAATAATTCCTTTTTCCTGGGGTGAACTTGTCTTTTAAAGAAGGTTTAAAAGTAGTTCCCATGGGAGCCAAAATAACATTAATACCCACTGGGCTTTGTTTAATTAATTTTGGATAGCTTTGATTCAGAAGGAGGTACAGGATTTCAATTTAAATTAGCTTATTGTCAAAAACAGTTCAGATCATCTTGAAGAGCCCCAATTTGGGCAATTAAGGGAATCTGTAGAAGCTTTTTGTTAATGTCATTTTGTAAAGATTCCATTTTGACAAGTTGAATTTGAATTAGGTATCAGAGCTCGTGATTGTCTTTCTCCAACCTAATAATTTTTTAATGAGTTAAATCAGAGGTGAGGGAATCAAAGATGGTAAATGTTTTTAACTCTTTCTTAATCACATCAACAGTAAGATTTAGATTAATATGTTCTCCAGAGTGATATAGCTAACAGATTTGAGCAATATTTTTTAAGTCTTGTTCTAGAGTGAGAAGGCGGCTGTTTAAGGAAAAATCCTCTGGAGGGTAAGGTAAATGCACAGTCAGCCTAGAAGGGCCAGGGGGACCAGGTTGTATGAGAGGACCAGGCTATCCAGGAGGGTCAGGAGGCCCGAGGGCTGTGAGGACCAGGATGCCCATAGCCAGGGGATCAGTTGGCCCGGGTGGCCCTTCACCCCTATCAAGACCAGGGGGCCTCATCACCCCTGCAGGACCAACTGATCCCTGCTCCCTGGGGGACCTGAAGGGACCTACAGGACAGGAGGCCTATGAGTTCTGTGCACGCCTGAGACATCAAACTCTGGTTGGAGTGCTGATTTAATCTGGTTCATTCGTTCTAAAGTTTGTTTGATAAAAACATTAAGTTGTCTGGTGAGATTGGTAATGGCTTGTTGCAACTGACTCTCAATAATCATGATGGTTTTAGTAAATTGGGTAGCTACTTCCTCTTGAAGAAGGCTAGCCACTCCCACATCCAGTTGGGAGAGTTGGGTTTGATTAGAGATAAATTGGTTGCAGTTCTCAAAAATGGCCTCACAGTTATCTCTTACAACTGAATAAGCTGATTTGTAGAATTCTAAAAGATAGGAGTGTAACTCTTGTGACAAGGTAAACTATCTCAAAATTTCCTGATGGTGGATTCCCATCATTTGAACTAAATTGTGAATGACTGGGTGCACAAACCAGCACAAATATCGCTCAGTGTGAGATAACCCTACCTCAGAGCTGGGTAAGTTGGTGGATTCATATAAATCTTTCATGTTATCAGAAACTGCAGATGCTTGGTTGCGATGAGAGTGTTCTTCAGGAAAAAGAGCACCTAAAAGTAATCAATAATAGTATCAACAACACCTGTAGGCTTAAAACGATAGTTCTGGGGCTCAAGGGTCAGAATAGAGATATTAAGCATAGCTTGGAATTGCACAAGATTGGCTTTGTTGTTCTCAGGGTTGCAGTTTTGGAAGTTACCCATTGAGTGACGCTGGATATTTTAGTAAGTGGCCAAGTAGAGTCTTGGCGGGGATCATCCATTGTGAATATATTTATTTACCAGATAGCTCGGGAGAGTAACTGGCAGAAAGCACCACTTATTTTGTTATGATAAGGTAGCTGAGAACAGTAGTCCCTTGAAGCATAACAAAATGGATGGCATAAACTGTTCCGCAGAGAGTTGATAGAGTGGAGAGCTGTGAATTCTATACAAGGGGCCGGTGAATTGCTATAAGCTTTGGAATAGGTGATGAGGGAACTATTGTAATAAAACTGGTGAATGTAATTCTGATGGCAGAGAGGATCTCGCTAAACTGAGGCTTTAGAAATAAAAAAAATCTAGAACAAATGGAGGTAAAAAAGTATGTTATGTAGTTAAAGGAGTGATTATTTAAAGGATGTGTCTTTGTCCTAGTTCTTTCAGGGTAACAACGTCCTCCACCGGCAAGGTTATCAGCACCCTGACTTTGATCAGGGGGGAGTCGACAGCAAGCTTTCCTTTGACAAATTCGTTATGTTGCAGAAAATAGTGCTACAATGAGGTGAGAGGATTTTCAGAGAAGTATTAAGGGTGGGAAATTCGAAAGAGTCTAAGTTGAAGCAGGTCAAATCCCAACATTCATCAATGAAGTAAACCCACAATCATACCTCCTTATTCCACATTTTGCTGATGCTTCTACCCCAATGCTGTCTGCTATGATCTACCAGCTAAAGTGGCACTGGAAAAAAGTTTCCTCAAAGCTTCCTCACTTTCTGATATGGCTTCCTAGGCTGTTAGCTGAGGTGCCATATTAGGATTTTTATTTATAATAATACTTTGTTTGGCTCATTTAAAAAAAAGGTGCGTGGTGGCTCCCCCTTTTGGGTTGGGCACCACTAGTGCTAAAAAACATGTTCTCCTATCATGTACTTTGGTCGTTCACAATGCCATTGTTGATTATAATCATTAACCTTAATTTTTTTAGGTCTGACTCATTGAGTATGCTTCAGTCTGAAGTTTGATGAGTGTGGACATCAGAGTCATAAGATAGCGTTGCAGATCCATTCTACCAGTTTCCTCTACACGAGATTATAGTAGCGGTGGAAGGGTTAGATGCATCCCATAGAGCAACTGGAATGAACTTTTCCCGTTAACTTTTGACAGATAATGTTAATGCAAAAACTGCGGTGGAGAGTAGGGCACTCTAGTCTAATGTTCAGTCCCTTGAAAGCTTTCTAACATATTCACTAGAGTTCCATTAACCTGATTGACAGTTCCATTGGATTCAGGGTAATATGGAGTTGTAATGCTCCGCGGATCACCATCAATTCATTCAGCTTATAGAGGACATGTGAAGTGGAGTTAGTTACGTTGTCTGTGAGTATGAACTGTGGTCAGTTATGCTAAATATTGACGCACTCCATTATACATTTGGCAGCAGTTACCGCCCCTAAAATCTCTGATCTTGTGTGACTTTACTCACTTCATCAAATTTTCTTTTGGAACCAGGATGTACTTAAAGTGAATTGCGCCCATTGAAAGACCTGATAATGTCAATGGATACCATAAGCCACGCGAACTGTGGTTTAACCAGATAATAGGAGGTCTTCTGGTTAAAGGGCTTAGCCACTTGACATTGATAGCATTTAGAAACATTTCAAGGACTTCAAAGTGAATTCTCTACCAGTATTACTATGGCCACGAGAACTTTAACGTTTTACATAGGCCTCAATGTCCTACCACCTTGTGTTCATTCATGATGATGTCCGTCATGCGGAGGGCTTTGAAAAGCTCAAAGTAGCACCATGACTTTCTTGTATAGCTCATCATATCTCCAGAAAATATCAGCCCTTATTCTATCTAATGCCTGAATGACTTGAGGTGATTCATTGGTGAACTATATGCTAATAGTTTTTGTACATTAGATTGGCAAGGTCTGCCATAATGGTGATCATTGGTATTTGTAGTAAACAGTCAGCGTTCTGGTGTTTTGCACCTGGTCAGTAAAGTATCTCAGAAACATATGCTTTGAGCTTGAGTTCCCAACATGTGAGGCGTCCCTTTGTCTCTCAAAGATTCTGCAACCTATACAAAGAAGCATGTATTGTGATATATTTAAACTTTTTCTCCATGAAGATAACCTCAAAACATTTTATAGTCATAAAGTACAGCTAAACTCTCCAGCTTAATCACTGTTTAGTTACATTTATGTCATTTTAAACTTCTGCTGTGGTAAGCAATGGGATGCTCCACGCCATCATCGCCCACTTGTAAAATACTGCTCCTACAGTGGAGAGGGGGCATCATTCTGAACACTAAACTCCTTCTCAAAGTTCGGATATTGCAACGCTGGGGCATTGATCAATGCTGTCATGAAAGAGGAAAGTAAAGTCTATAATGGCCTGAAAATCTGGATGCTCAAACACCCAAAAAGCAAGCCTGAATGCCAGAGGCACTGCTTCTTGAATGACCTTAAATTGTACTGTGAGAAAATTCACCAACGAGCGCCAAAAGGCCATAACTGTGAATAACAACCTGGCAACAAACCAGGCTGTCATGGCCTCAGGGACTGTGAGCTTGGGTACTGAGAGAAGTGAGATTTGTAAAGGTAGATTTGAATTTCATCATAATAAAAAATATATATTTATGGGTGTGGAAATTTTATGGAATTTAAATTAAAAATTAACCGTCAATTTTCTTAATGTGTTATGACTGCTTAGATAGACAATTGATTGGGTAATAACTTATGAAAGCGTGGGTTCAGGGCCCTCATGATTCTCCTAACCTGGTGAACTTTGAGCAAAGGAGGGAAGAAAAAGAACCTAATTTGAACCAAAATCAAGATTTTCAGCGGTGTCCAAGTCATTGCTGGTTTGTCTACAGACGCCCAAATTGCAGATTTGCTGCAATTTCAATAATTAGCGTGATGGCGTCTCACCTGATGGGCAATGGGAACCTCCCAAGGCCACCTCACGCAGTGGCGGTCCCAATAGGTTGGGAACAGATTCAGGGAGCCCAAACCACCTGCACCTGGTTGCTTTGGAATTCATTTGACCATGCAGGATTCATCAGACAAGGATTTTGATATGGTCAGGGAAGGTTACGAACTGCCAGCAACTTTTGATGACAGCCCAATGCCATTGGCAAGTTCCACCAAAGGTTTAAACTTAAGCACTTTCTTCATCGTAGGTACGCATTTGTCAGGCCTTGTTCCTGATATTTTTAATTAAAGCTCCAAACTGGAAGCAATTTTTGACAATGGCCTGATGCCATCAGCAAGTGCTATTAAAGATTTGACATCAGCTGCTTTTTGCGCTGTGGGTACACGCCCATTGGGCTTTGTTACCAATGTTTGTGACTGTAGACTAATAAGTCTATAGATTCGTTGCTGTTAATCATATTCATCCCCTTTTCCCCAATGCAGATGCCGCTTTTTTTCCAACTTGATACAGATTCCCTCAATTCGCTGTATTAATTCTCCAGACGTTAGAACTGGGGTTGGGAGTGGTGTCCAAAAAGTGTAATCAGTGACACACCACTCAACCACCACATGAGCGAGATCACCCTAGGAGATGAGGGGGGCAGCTGGCCTTTTTGGCCCCTTATTGTATGAGAAATGGAACTCCACCAATACAAATGGAGGGGGCGCTCCCCAGACTTACAAATGCTATCCTAAGAGTGCCAAAGGCACTCTGATATCATTCCATCTATATAAACATAGCGTCCTTATTCAGAATTTCAATGAGTGTGGCCCCAATACAGCTGAATTTGGGAATAAAGCGTCAGTAGTAACTGACTATGTCCAAAAATACACGAATATCTCGTTTGGTACTTGAAGGGATATCTTTCTGATGGCTTCTACCTTAGCCAGTTGCAGTTTAAATTTTCTGGCGTATACAACAAGCCCAAGATATTCTAGTTGCTCTTTGAAAAGTGGCATTTGTGGGGTTTAACATTTATGTTGGCTGCTGAGATTCAGTGGTACACCTCCTCCAAATGATTAAAATGCTCCAAAAACGTCGGTGAGAAGACGTTGAAACTATCAAGGTAAACAAGAACTCAAAAAAACTTAAGGTCCCCCTTAATGGCGTCCAAGGACCTCTGAAACTTAGATGGGGCGTTACATAGGACCTGCAGCACTCTAGTGGGCTGGAATAACCCCTTAGAGGTGATTATTGCGCACTTTTCTTGTTCCACCTCGGGCAACTCAATCTTCAAACAGCCTGATATTAGGTACATAGTAAAAAATAGTGAGTGCCTTCCAAGAGGTCTAAAGTCTCATTGATTCTGTACAGCAGATACAAGTCCTTTTTGGTAATGTTAAGTTTCTGGTAGTCAAATTCTGCCCAATTGGTTCAGTCCTTCTTCTTGATGATCAATAAGAGTGAATCCTAGGGACTTTTGGATATCTCCATCATTCCCTTTTCCAGCACCTTCCCTATCTCATTGGAAACTACTTACTCTGTGACTCATGAATGGCGGATTGGCTGTAACCAGATTAGAGGATTATCCCCTGAATCCAACTGGTTTGGAGTGATTCCACAAGTGCATCCCAAATCATAATCATTGGACGCGAAAATTAATTTATATTTTTTGAACAGCACCATCGTTTGATCTTTTTCTCCTCTAAAACCTTACTAAAGTTTCCCTGGGAACCACTGCCATTATGATGGCCAAAGTTCCGATGTGGATGACAAACTCTTCCAGCAAATAAATTTTGTGAAAAAATGGAGGAGCTCATAAATAGGGGCCAAGTGTATATATGCTACCACCTGGTGTCTCTGGACCATCAGCGGCCCTTTCTGCAGGTTCACTAGCAACACTTTAATCTCTTCATGTCCATATAATATGATGCTTGAGGCAACATGGGGCTTAAGGCATTATTGTTGATAGGGCTGAAGACCTCCCTGTATAGCCCCTCCAGTATATTTATTCCAAGCTCCATTCCCACTATAACTTTGTGGCCGGAGGGCATTGTTATGGAGGCTGCAGATCGGAGGGGTAGCCCCCAGTACTCATATATTTGGTTAGTGAGAGGCCTGTTTTATTTAAAAGCGCCAGTAGTGAATATAAATTACCACAACACAGTATGCGAGATTAAAATTGACCTTTGCAGCTGGAATCCTTTGGCACACCACTTGAGGTAAAGTAAACTGGGATCCACTGTAACAGAATCTCAAATTTTTCCTCAGGTATATCACTTACCACACTGAATTGGTGCATGAAGGCTACTCCTATCAACATTTCATAGTTGTGATTTGGCAACACAATTGCCAGTGTGGAAATAACGATCAACCAAATTTATAGAGGCAGCAAAGTATATGCCCTTTCCAAGACAGTGCATTTTTCTCTGACAGTCCTGTATATCACCTGGTGCTCCACATCAGGTTTCAACGATAGCTTGGCCACCATCTTTATTGAAACTAAGTCAACTGGTGCGCCAGTGTTGATGTTTGCACAAATTTTGTTTGACACCACAAAATTATCACAATATATACACTCAGAATAAGAATCTTGGTTGTTAAATACATGTATATCCAGGTAATCCTTTTTCTCAAGGGACCACATGATGCTAACTTTGACCTTAGGGTATTACCTAATTATCGCCTCCACAGGGATAATGACTTTCAGAAAATCGACTTTGGACTCTGCTAGTTGGCAGGCTAACCAGTATGAAAACTGGTCATCTCTTGCTGTTTTACCTTAGGCGTCAGGGTTAGCCAGCGCTGGCTAACCCCTTGGCATGTCACCCATGCCATTCGGGGATCCCCTTTAACCTAAACTACAATTAACAAAATAAATAATAAACTTATAATAAAAGGTAGGATAGGCAAAGGGAGATATTTATTGAGAAGGAAGCGCCAGGTATTTATACTATTTACAAAAGGGCTACTTCGCCCATCACTAACCTATCAGCTCTTCTGCTGGTTCTTCAGGCCAACCACTTCTCTTCTTCCTACACTACTTCTTCTACTCTATTCTCTTCCCTGGAGTTGACCCTCTCGCTCCATCCTTCTAATGTCCAAATTAGTTTTGGTTCATCCTCAGCCTTAAGTCGCTGGTGAACCATATAAATAATTAATTCAAATAAATGTCATTTTTTTATTTGACCTTCAAGTTGATATAATTGCACCAGAAACTACTTTGGTTGCTCACTTTGACTCGGAATATCTCAGCATCTCGCTAACATTTATTCTCATTTTATCTTGATAATAAAATTAGGCACCAGAAAAAACCTCAGCCGCCTTGACTTATAATTGTTGGATCTGCCAACATCAGATAATCAGTACAGGCAGCAAACATCTGAAGCAATACATTGGCTTTCCGCCAGAAATCCCACAATGGACCACAAATGGCCGTTGGTGTCAACTACTGATTCTGTTGACAGATTGGATCATCCTCAGATATTAGTCACTGGTGATCCTTCTAATAATTTGGGGCCACCAATTGGCCCCATTTGAACCTAAATACCAAACTTGGCGTAATACTAATTTTGGCTTAACCCAAATTGGGGAGCAACTAACCAACAATTGAACTAAATACCATGAAATTCAGTCAATAAACCATTCTTCTGGGATTACTATATCATTCCAAATAACGCTTAATGATTGGAGGATTCCGTCTGGGTAAAATCTCGAAAGTGACATTCACCTCTTTTGGTGATAGCACATCCAAAGAGGGTCAGGGTTTGTCTGATTAGTTATGCTAAATATCTGACAATCGCAGGAATTTTGGATTTTCAGGTGGCCCTCCTCCACTGCGGCCTCCTTATCTTGGGTGCAGTTCATTATATGTACATTGTTGGCAGGTTGTTGATTAGCAGCACGTTGGTATGGTTGGGAGGTCTGAAATGGAGCAGCTCAATGGGTTCAGGTGGGACAAATTGAGTTAAAACAGTGAAAGTAGAGGGTATCATTTATACTTTGCATATTTTTTCCCTGAACATTTTGGTCCAACTGTACCACATGCACTTGCATAGCAGTGCAGTTTACTGCAATATGTCTGAGTTGGCCACATTCATAACATGTCACTCTAAGGCATCTCATCTCTGAGCATCGATAAAAGGTCCAGCCTGAGGGTTGGGTGAAGGATTATATGATGGCTGAGATGAATTAGAAATTTATAGGATTTTTGTGGATTGTCTGGAGAATAATAGGATGGCTGTGGTGGTCTGCTTGAAGAAGGGAGCCCAGCGGTGGTCATTGAGGCTTCCATTCTGTCTTGAGTGGTTTGAACCTTGCTGCCAATCATTGCAGGTAATTGACAATTTTTAAGTAAAGGTTTATCCCATTGCAATACTGAGGTCATTGCGTTGAGAAGCGCACAGTGTTTTCGCTGCTTAAGTCATTGCAATCCATACATTGTCCTTGGATAACATCTCCACCCCTACTAAGACATGCACTTCTAAAGTAATTTTGTTCATAAAGCTCAATTAAGGCTTCATTCTGCTTAAATCCAAACATCAGAAAGTCAGCCTTGTATGAATTATTCTCTCTACACTCTGAACAGGCTTAGAACCATGTTCTTAACTTCCTGATATGTAACTGAGCTGTCCTTCAGATAGCAGTTAAACTGATCAGCGTTCTCAAAATCTAAAGTGGATTGTAGTAGCTTTGCCTTATTGCAGTATGAAGCTCCATCCACAGCAAATTTAAAGTGCTTAAATAATTTATGCATGTTTCCATCCCAATTTAATGGGTGTAAACTTCTGGGTACCTTTACTGCACAGGTTGGTTGTTGAGTAAAACTACAAACACTAGTTGTATGGTGACAACTAGAAAGTTGAGCTTTAAAAATAAGTGGCAATGAATCCACTCTGGTAATTGCAATTGAGAAAAACAACTAAGGACCTTTGTTCCCTTCAGTCTCTAGACTAGAAGTAAATATGAATATATTTTAGTTGAATGAACTTTTCTTTCTCGTTGCAAACACTTTTGCAACCTATTCAATTCAAGACTAAATCTAGTTTGATAATCTCATAGAGGGGATTAGTCTGCGCCCATGTCTGGGAGCAGTTGGGAAAGCAAGGCAAGAGGAGCAGGTGGAAGGCCCGCGGCCTCTAACATTTGAAAACGCCCCGGAGAATCTGGTGGAATAGAAAAAAATCTAAAAAAATTGGCGGTCACAATTTCCCCAGAGATACTCACGTGGCAAGCACGATGCAACCAGTACATCAACACGCCACACTCCCAGCCACTTTCATTGGTGGAATTCGGAGTCCATGTGTATCTGGACATCCAAAAAACGGCCTTATGGGAAAATTTTGTGAAGATGTACACAAAATTTTCCCAACCGCGGTGTACATTGCACATCACTCCATGTCACACGGTTGGCTGGACCTAGGTTTCAAAAGCAAAATAGCAGCAGATGAGGCTGCAGCGGTGCACATAGTGGTTGACCTCCACAAAGGGCAATGGGTCATCGAAACCAAATGCACCAGATGGACAAAATCAAACCAAATTTTCCTCACGTTTGACTTTTTGCCTAATACGGTAAAACGTGACATTTTGGAGCAACACCTAAAAGATGGTCTCACCATATACAGCGAAATACAATCTTTTGAAATGCAACGTTTTACGCTGATGTCACACCTGTGCACTGGCAAAGCCATCGCAGTTCTGACCCCAACTGAGGAGATCACAAAGGACCTAACCCAGATCCCGCACTCCACCTTTATTGACATCACAGGGCATACCACCCACCCATTCCAGGTAACTGTGGACAGCGCGCCCCCCATTTGCACCCACTGTGACGCGTTTGGCCATAAGGCACACGCATGCCCCATCAAGGAGGGCATCACGTTCCAAGAGCACCCCTCGGCGGCCATGGCCAGTGGAGAGGCGCACTACATCCCAACCACAAGCACCAAGGAGGCTTTCCCGTGGGGAGCACAAGGCTGCTACCTATTGGTAAAACCCATCTCCCCAAAGGAGCGGAAGAAGGCCAAGCAGGCCCATAGGGCCATGGCCAAGGAAGCGGCCAAGGCCACCACCACCATCCCACACTCACAATGCCAGGAGGACATGGAGACCTTCATGGCGGAAGCAACTCAGGAATCCATCACCCAATCAGATTGGGAGGCCCATGCTGAGCGGGCCACTCAATCTGAGGATCTGATAGGAGATTTGATCTCACCCAATCACTGCACCCAAGCTCCAGTTGAGTCTGAATTGGGACCTATCCCAACCAAAAATTTTTTTTGCCCCACTCGACAGTGCACCGAACTTATCCGCACTGCAAAAAATTCGTCCAACGTTGGGAAAATAAAAAGCAAAGGCCAAAGCCAATGCCACTCTTTCCACAAAAATCAACAAAAACTCCAATAGCATTGCTGCTAACACCCACACTGCTGTGAAGGCCTGCGGGGAGCTAGAAGAGGCTGGTGGGCCCGGGGGCCCACCCCTTGCACCTAAGGTGCGATGGGGGAAACCTTCACTCTAGGGACACTGAATATTGCCAGACTCAAGGCCTCCCCGTCCTGGGCTAGGAAACTGAGTTTTTTACAAAACAATTTACCCGTGGATATCCTGGCCATCCAGGAGTCCCACTGTCCATGAGGTTCTGAGGAAGCTTGGAAAACTATGCTTCTACCATCCCTATCCTTTTGGTCAAAGTACTGTGGGGTGCTAATTTGGAAAAACAATTTTTTCAAATTCACATCCTCAGAAACATTCCTAAGTGGCCGAGTGCTAGTTGTCACCTTCTCGTGGGCCAACGTTGTGCACACAATCTTCAACATTTATGCCCCAAACGGTGCACACGAGCGTCAGGAATTTTTCTCATTGGTCAAATCCCTCCCGCTACCCCCCAATTCTTTTCTAGTTGGTGACATAAACTGTTGGCTAACCTCACCAACGGACCGGTGGCCGCCATCACCCCACGCCCCATAGGGTCACATAGAACTACGCATTCTAAAAGCCGCCCTTGGGTTAATGGATGCGCTGCCATGACATGCCCCACTGCTCGAAAACATGATGCATCCCCACGTCCACAATGGCCAATTAAGGTCCATGACCTGCATCGACTTTATTCTAATGCCGACGAAATTCAAACCCCACATCTCCCACTTCAAAACAACAAAAATGGAATTCTCTGACCACCGACTGGTCTCAATAACATACCACTTACCCGTCACAGTTGTAAAGGCCCCACATTGGTGCAAAATCTGCCCCCCGAGCTTGCATCACCAGGATTTTCCACGTGGGTGGAAGAGGCAACTTTGGCGAAATTGTTTGTTGCACCATTTTGTGCAGACCCCATTTCCACATGGGCAACCTTCAAAGAGGATACCATCTGCCACTATCACCATCTCTCCTCCAGGCGCTCACGAGCCACATTGGCGGTTATCTCGCGCACACTGGTGGAATTGGCCCACTTGGAGTCCAACATTCCAGCCACAGGATATAGTCCTGTATGGGGCCAGAAGTGGGTGGAGGCAGCCGCCCACCTCAACGCACTCGAAAGGCAACACAAACATCAGGTTTGTGTCCAATACAGGGCCACATGCATCACTAAAGGCGACAAGTACACCGCATACTTCTTTAAAAGAATTTTCGCACCACACCAGAGCGTGGCCTGCACACAGGTGCAAAGATCGGATAATTCCATTTTGGACACACTGGCCAAAGTGGCAATCAAAATGCAAAAATATTACTCTGAGCTAGACCGAGCTGACCCAATTCAGCTGGCCAAAGTGGCGGAATTTCTCAACTGAGCTCATATCCGCACCATTTTCTGATACCCGGAAATAATGAATTTAATTACTCTGAACAAATTATGGACAGCCATTCGCGGTGCGCCAAATTGAAAATGCCCAGGCCCAGATGGCATTCCATATGAGTTCTACAAAAAATATTTTAAATATATATCCCCATTGCTGCTAGCCTCACTCAACCAAAGCCTGTTGGAAACGTGCCTCCTACCAGGAGGACATGAGGCCTTTACTGTCACACTCTTCAAAAAAGGGGATAGGCTTGACTTAGCCAAAAGGCGCCCCATTTCTCTAACAAACACAGACACCAAAATTTTAACAAAAATCATGACTAACCGTTTAGGGACTGTAGCATCTGCCACCATCTCCCGCAGAACAATTTGGGATAACGTGCACTCCGTGGCTAATGCATGTCAGTCCACAGCCTCTGGGGCACTGGTATTCTTAGCCCACAAAAGGCCTACGATAGAGTAAACTGGGAATACCTAAGGGCCTGCCTCCATCAATTCCGCCTACCCCCCGCTTCATAAACTGGGTAATGCTGCTCACAGAATCTGCGACAATGGCAGTGCGTGACCCAGGCTTCCTAACGGAAGTAGTCCGCCCTCAAAGGGGCTTGCGACAAGGGGACCCCCTCAGCCCACTCTTATACAACTTCAGCCTTGAACCACTACTGCGAAATGTGAATGCCCAACTCACTGGGGTCCATAAGCCAGGCCAAACCCCAGTCAAGATGATGGCATTTGCAGATGATTGCGTGGTGGGGGTGTCTAATAACAAAGATGCACGCGTGCTTGAAGCCCTCATCCAGGAATATTCCCGGGTAAGCAATGCAACACTGAACGCCTCCAAAACCGAAATCATTCTCCTTGGTCAGTTTCAGAACTGCTGGGCCCCAGCAAGTAGTTCCCAACCCGGCCCATCTGCTCGCCCGCGTCCACGCCTTAATAACTCAACACACACCGCTCCACTGGTGCTCTCCTTTGTGCCACGTCCTACCATAGGACCAGTATGACATCTGGGCGTGTGGATGGAGGCAGGCGGATACGCGTCAGCAGTAATGGAGTGCCATATACTGGACAACGTGACGAAGAGAATCGCCTCTCTCAGAGCCCACCCTACTACCCTCACTGGCAGGGTTGTTCTTGCCAACTCTATGCTCCTATCCAAAGTCTGGTTCAGAGCCCACGCCATCCCCTTCTCCCCAAGCTTCTTCAAATCCCTGTATGCTTTGCTGCAAGGATGGCTTTGGTCAGGCCGCCCTCCACCAGTATGGCTAGAGGTCATGTTTGGCCATCATCATCATGGTGGCATGGGCCTGCTTGACTTCAAAGCCCATGCTGCCAAGATCCTGGGCACCTGAATTGCGGCCATCACCGCTCCTACACTCCCATCCCAACACTGGTCCTGCGCGGCCCACTCCAACTTCTCCCAAGCCTTGGGCCTCAACAATCCATCAAACCCTCACTCCCTGATGAAATACCTCGCATCACACACATCGGCCACAGGTCCTCACGGGACTAAAACCCACTACAAACGAATCCTACTCTCCATGCGAAGTGCAGAGTGGAGAATTCGTATTAGTGGACATACAACCTGAATAGGCTGCCCCTCTCCTCAGTTCACACAAGAGGTACAGGGGCTACCCATCCATGATGGCGTGATCCTCATTCGACCCCATGTCCTATCCAGGGTGGACTACCTGGACATGATGGACATCCCCTATTCCACCGAGACCCAAAAGACTATCCGGAAATACGCACACCATCCTCTGTTGCAGCCTCAAGTCCGCTCCCATGTGTAGCGCTGCCTGAGGTGGGTGTATCGTACAGCTGAGCGCTCTAACACTTTACACTCATCCTGTGTCATGTGTGGCCAGTATGGAACGCTGTTCCACCGCCTGGAGAAGTGCCCTACCTCTAAAGTGATATGGCGCGAAGTCCAACGTCTGCTAGGCCAGGATCAAACGCATCCCTTCAGTTTGTCAAGAGATATGTTTGCTTCATCAATGGCCTCCCCCTCCCACCCTCCCTCCGTGCTCTGGTGGTTGCAATCGCCATGTGGACTATCCACACGATTGTCTTGGATGCCATCGCTGGCTCCATCCCCACCCTCCCTGAAGCTGTCCACAGATTCTGGTCTCATCTGGTGGACCACTTTCAAGTGTGGATGTTTGGATATCTCCCACCGCGTCGCCAACAGCTGGTCTCCTCCTGGTTCCCAGTCTGGTTCATCAAATCAGACCCCTTCCTCCACACGTGCTCAATAGTGGCTACGGCCCCTTCACACGTTCCCTCCCCCTCCCCATAAGTGGCGTTCCCGCTGGCAACAAGAGATAGCATCTCTTCTCTGGGGTGCCTCCCCTGGTACTAAGTTTTGTCTCGTCTGAGTCATATTTGGAAGTGTCCATCCCATGGTCGGCCTTCCATACAATAAATTTAAAATATATTTTAGTTGAATTTTTTTATTAGAAAATGGTAAGGGTTTTTATAGGCAAAAGGCGGACAACTTTTCAGATAATTCTCTGAAAATCAACTGATTAGTCCCCTCAAAACCTCTAACCCTTAGGATTAATTTCCAATGGTAGCAAAAGTCTTCATCTTAATTAATCCCTAGCAGTGTAACCATTTACAGATTGGCAACCATCCCATTGTGTTAGGAACCATACACAGATGGTTTAGGGGCCGTATTACCTGATTACTACTAGCTACGGCCAAAACAAGCGTTTAAACACTTCAGTAGCTTTGTTAAAACGACCCTAATTGTTCAGCGCCTCTGATGTAACGATTAATTATAGCAATATGAGTATTGTCAATCATGCCCTCATCAAATTACCTAATTAATATTGTCAGGCGTGATGCCTGACAAAATATTAAACAAAACAATCGTTGGATTATGTCCTTTAATGAATTTCAACTACTAGTTTAGTTGGGGATGATCCCTGACAAAATAGTAATCAGATCTCATCATTGGATTAGTCTTTTGGTTAATTACAACTAATAATTTAGTTGGGCATGATGGCTGACAAAATATTAATCAAAACAATCGTCAGATTATGTCCTTTAATGAATTTTAACTGCTAATTTAGTTGGGGATGATCCCTGACAAAATAGTAATCAGATCTCATCATTGGATTAATCTTTTGAGAATTATATCTAATAATTTAGTTGGGGATGATTCCCAATAAATATTAACCAAAATCAACTGTCAGATTATATTCTTTGATTTTTGATTAATAATTTAGTTTGCAACCATTGCTGAACAATCAGTTGCTTTAACAACCAACAATTTTTAATTGGCAAGCAAGATGGATAATGTGGTCAACCAAATTTCCAACAATGGGCAAACTGTCAACGCAGAATCCTTTTTCCCATTCAAGGCTATGATCTTATAAATTGAATTGAGCACTTCTCATTTAGCATATCTTGAGCCAAGGCGAGGGGAGGACACAGGAGGAAGGGCAGAACTCAGCTTGTCCGTGGGGTTAGTTGTGGTATGGGCTCATTCAGCTGGCAACACAGAGAACATGTGAGGAACTCCTTTTGATGAGGCATAATCAATTCTGAGCCTCCAGGATGTGTGATATGTTTCACATTGCCTGCTTGTCTTGCAAAGAGCTCTTCTACAGCTACTTAGATACACTCCTGATACAGTGCCGCTGTCTTTCACTATCATCTCCCTTTTTTATTTAATTTTATTTTGGTAAAAATGGCAATGAATCTTAGTATCCAATTTCTACTCATTGCAGTGCAGCCGTTTGAAATTTCGTTGGGGAGGTCTGCAAATAAATTGTTATGCCAGCTAAAGGTACAAAGTTGTCCAGATGTTTCCTTAAGCTGATCCTCCAAAAATTTATGCTCAGGGAGTAATTCGTCATTGGTTTATTGTAACGTGTCCAAAATAATTTTTATATTGTTTTTTGTACTGACTCAGTAAACTGGGACAGGTTACCATCAGCTCTAGATGGATCTGCATGGTTCATATAGACGAATATACTTTATTTCATTTAAATTAGTAAGCCCCCTATAGTGAGCACCGCTGTCAAATTTCTTTCAGATGGAATACAATATGGTGGAAGGTTGCATAGGAGCTAATACCCGCTGTTGCAATGGGATGGCAATATGAAGATTTTGTCCCTCAATCATATATAACAAACTATGAAAATAGAAGCAAAGAGCTCCTATAACAATAATTTTATTTCTACAGCAGAGTTACAATACAAATATTCTTCAGGGTTTACACAAGATAGGGTTTCTCAACACAGAGTCATACTACAGTTTGCTATCCTAATGACTCTCTTGCATGATTCTTAATCGCCCCTTTTACACTCATCCCTGTGACTAATTCACTGTTCATCCAGTTAGCTAACTTTGCTTCTTTAAATTCCTTATTAATCATTTTGTTATTGGAGAGAGGTTCTGGAAAAACTCCCATAATTTGTCCAAGGTCAGATAAATTATTGAAACCAATATCAATTCACATTAAATTATTGATATTTTCATCTTAATTCTGGTAAATAAAAGCTGATCCTTCAGTTGATAATTTAGGCTTAAAATCAAAACATACATAATTTCCTGATATTTATAAATAGATTTGTAATTAGAAATCCTTACTGCATAGTTCAGCTTGGTATCCTCCCTCCCCCAATCCATCCTAAAGCCCAGTATCCTACATATGGCAGTGTGTTGAGTTATTGTTTTATAACTTTCATGAATATAACTGTCATCTCAAAAGTTCTTATTTTAGCTTTTTATTTTATCAATATTTGTAATAAAATCCGAGGTTCTTGTGATTTTTAAAATAACACCTCCCAAGGTCACACTTAATGGCCTAATAGATAGAAGAACCCTTAGGTGCTAATTCAAAACCAACATTGGGAAGATGTAACCATACAATAACAAGTACACCTCCCTTCACCCTTTCCCTTAATTCAGATGAAACACATCTGAGTAGTATGTTCCTAATGTTGTGGCTGTTGAAGCAACCACTTATAGAGGCAATGATCTTCTGGCACATACTCATCCTAACAATATAACCCAACCACACAAACCCTGGTTACGTTGTGTTTCCAATCATGATGTTTGGGGAAGACGGAAGACCATTCAAAGTTAATTAGATCACTTCTAACTTTTTGTTTGCGTGGGACATGTTTACCATGATGAAAGCTGCCTACCAACTTCTAGTTCCTCGGGTTACACCAATATAATTCTCACTGAACAGATCCTACCCAGTACCCACCTTTCAAAGGGGCTCCTTTCACTGTTCTCTTACTTTGGAAGCTCTACTCCAGTTAAGCCTTCTAAAGGTATTCCTATGGTAAGTCCCCTCTCCTATGCTATTTTATACAACTTTTATACCAACAGATAAAGGAGAGAGAGGAGGAAGCGAGATAGGCTCAAGCAGAAGAAGAGGAAGAAGAATATAGAAGAATTGTTTGAGTAAAATGATTCTTTTAAAATACCAATGAGTAAGGCGGTTTCAGGATAGATCCTAAGGCATCAGCTATAACTCACTAATATAGCTCCCTAATGGATTAGATCAAAGCTGAGCGCCAGCTGAATCCAGTCTATGAGGCTCTATCAGAGGTGCAGCTTTTTTCTTTCTTGTCTGACCCTGAGGTGGAAGCTTTATCATATGCACTGGCAGCAGCTATGCCCGCTCAGTTTTGTCTTCAACCTGAGCAAAGCCAGCTGTCCCATGCAGTTACACAACTAGACACTCACATGTTTCTCCTTACTAAATTGAATTGATATGACCATGCTTATTTCATGTTCCTTATAGAAAATTTCTGTTTGGCTGTGGAAAGTCTCATTAAATGCCTTGGTGGACACCGGGGCAACTGGGAGTTTCATTGCCTAAAGGTAGTTCAGGCTCTGGATCTACTGATACTATTAGTGCCTCTGTCATGGGTGCTTCCCACATGCATATGGTCATTCTTCCCCTCTCTAAGCCTCTCAAGTTAAGGGCAAATGAGCACGAGTCTGTAGTTTAATTCTCTGTTATCCCTTGATTTGCTGTGTCCAGTTATCATGGGGGTTTATTTGTGGTGCCTCCTAACTATAAGAATTGATTTAGAACGGAATATGCTAGTATTTAATACACATACCTACTTTAGGGGAGAATTCCTTGCTACTAACTTTAGACACAGGTAAAGCGATAACAGCAGTAGAGTACTCTGCCTCAGATGCTGTGCCTGACTTTCACAATATAGTGAAAATCATGGAATCTTATAAAGCTGTGTTTGACTTCAGAAGTACTAATCATTTTCCTAAACATTCAAATTTTGATTTTAACTTCCAGTTAACAGTTAATCTTATTACAATCAACTGTTCATTTTTACCTTTGCATGTCACAAAAGATCAAGCTCATAAAGTTTGGATTGATGACATGGTGGATAATGGATTGATGATCAAGAAAACCTCCCCCATATCATCCCCAGTGGTTTTTCGACCAAAAACTAGATGGTACACTCCGATCCTGTATGAATTATGGCCACCTGAATAACGTCATAGTTCCTGATCCATATCCCCTTTCCCTATAAGCTGCCATTTCTCAAGCCATATCTTAATCAAAGGTCTTCTCTAAACTTGAGATTCTTTAATGTAATCCATCAAGTGTGAGTAAAGTCTGGACAGGAATTAATTACTGCTATTCAAACACAGTATGGAATTTACTAGTTCAAGTTTATGCCATTTGGCTTTAAAAATGCGCCAGCAGTATATCAGCACCGCATTGACAATGCTTTAAGTGATATTAGGCTCTCTTGCGCAGTAGCTTAATTTGATCATATTTTTGTTCACTTTCCTATCGCTGAACAGCATAGTAAGGATTTTGTGGTAGTGATGGCAGCCCTACATAAGGTTGGATTAGTTGCAAAAACATCCAAATGTGAGTTTTACAAGGTTGAGGTGAAGTTTCTGGGAACCTTGTATTGAAAAATAGTCGTGCTATTGCACCTTCAAAACTACATGATATCTGCTCTTAGCCTACCCCTGTGACACAAAAGCAGATGCATAGCTTTGTTAAATCTGTCACCTTTTCAAGAAATTTTCACCAGCCATCTCCGGTCCTTCATCCCCCTTACACCCACTCACTGGCAAGAATACCCCTTTTATCTGGACCCCAGAGCAACAATATGTTTTTGATGCAAGAAAATACATCTTCACATCTATTCCATTTTACATCATGCTGATGAGTACAAGCCTTTTATTGTGGCATATGACGCCTCAGGTACTGCAGTGGGTGCTGTCTTGTTACAAGAAAATGAGGGGAAGAACATTATGTGGATTACTTCTTAAGGAAGCTTATTGTGATTGAGCGTTCTTGTGACATATAAGGTAAAGAGTTAGCTTCCTCTTGTAATATACAGGTTTGTGCTAATATCTACAAGGGAATCGGGAAGTAAGAGCCATGTAACTGACTCTACTAGGAACCAGCCTGCCAGAGCTAATCCCTGAACCCATCCGCCAAATTTCGCCATTGCCACGTGCACTCAGATCCCTGTCCACACGCTGTGGGAGGATACTGAGATCCACGCCAACGCTACACCATGCCCATTATTGGAGCCCATGTCTTTCAATCTGATTATTCTATTTTAAAATAAAATACTCTTTTTGATTATGCAAACAAATCTTTATTTGATTTTTAGGATTATCAAAGAAGACTCAACTGGCTACTCAAGCCAGCCTATCCCCAAATAAATAGTGCTTTGCAAATATAAAATAAGCTTCCCCCTATGCCAAGCTCTCCTGAACCGCCCAGCACATCTTGGGCAAAGAGTTCATTCCCCATGGAATCATCATCCAAACCATTCATAAGTCCAACGTCATATTGACTCAGATGCATTTTGGCTTTGGGCCAACGAATTTCCCTTGCTCCAATTCCCCTTTATTCAGATTTCTTCTTATAAATTTCATAATCATATCTAGTACTAACTGATCTGTAGCAATGTATGAATCAGGTACCACCTGATCCGTTACACCGCTGCTTGGTCTTTGGTGCATTCCGTAGCTCTTACAAGGTGTCAAGCACACAATAGTGATGCTCACTGATCAAAAATTGCTTATAAAATATTGCAAGCCACAGAGGCTGGCCCACAGAATACCAGAACCATCAGGCTTCTTGAGTTTTAATTTTTGGTATCAGTTTGTCAAGAGATCCACATATATTTTGCCAGACATTCTAAGTAGCAATCCTTTAATAAGACATGTCTCTACTAATGACTCAAAATTAGTGACAATAATCCTTTGAAAAAAATTATGGCCCCTCCTTCCCCAGACATTGCTGCGGTAGCTCCCTCCACTCCAAACCCAAATCCAAAGCCAAATTACTAAAAGCAACGCCCCAATACTGAGTCTGTAATTGAAATAGAGTCAAGAGTTCCAGCTCAAAAACACTCCTTTGAAGAGGGTTCTTTCTTAGACAATTTGTTGGCTTTTCAAGCAGCTGATGTCAAAGGCCTTGACCTTATGTATAAGATTTTTTCTAGTAAGGGCCCAACCAGATGGTATTCCCAAAAATATAGGGTCATTTTTTCCGTGACAAAGTATGGGTTCCTTCTGCCCTGTGTTCCCGCGTCATAAGGAAACATAATGTTCCCCCACCATAGGCAACCTGGCTTAAAAGAAATACATTAACCTAATAAAGCGTGGGTTTGATTTAAATTTTCTTACAAAGAATGTCCCCGCGTTGATTGTTGGCTGTCTAACGTGTTCCCCTTACAAATTCTGACCAAACAGGGTGAAATGGGCTCATCCACACCCTACAACAGGAGGAAGGGCCATGAACATTGACTTTAGTGGACTTAAAGTTGGTTTTCCAGTGTCCCAGGTGTATGGAAAGGTCATGGTAGTGGTAGATCGTTTACAATATATGATACTTTAATCACCTGATTGACAACTATCTCAGCGGAAGAAATGGCGCATCTGTTTGCATCTTGTGCGTTTTCTTGTTTGGTTTTTTCAGGAGGTAATCAGTAATAGAGGGCCTCAGTTCACCTCAAGATTTTATAAGGCTTTGTGTGACATACTGAAGATCAAGCCCTGCAGATCATCAGCGTACCACCCTCAATCAGATAGCCAAACTGAATGAATCAATCAGTCCTTAGAGCAATATCTTCTATGCTATGCTGCTAGCTCCCAAGGCACATGGGCAATATATCTCCCTTTGGCTCAGTTTGCATATAATAAACCTTACGTGCCTCCACAGGGGTATCACCTATGCATGCTAATTTGGGTTACAATACTGCCTTCACACTTATGCCCAAAATCTTCATCAATATCCCAGTTGCAGACAACTTTGTTAAACATATTTATTGAGTAGTTGATTGGACCTAATTGTTAAATATTTGATAAGGGCATAATATTGTTAACATGCTTAATTTATTATGGATCATAACAGATATCAGTGATCATGAATCAGTAATAACCTAAGCTTATGTGAAGCCTGGGATCTGCGGCCTAGTGATTTCACTTAATAATATTTGAACTATGATGAAATGGGCTTGAGGGCTTTGTTGATTAGGTCAAACTTAACAATAATAGTCAACTTGATGACTCAGGCATGTGGGCTTTGTTGTTTATGTCAAAATTAGTTTTTAATGTTGATCAAGTTTTTGATTGAATTAATTACTAACTAGTGGTACAAATCACCTTGGTATGTGCTGCCAATTGCTTGAGAATAGAATCAGTTCAGCTATTTGCAGATGCATCTGAAACGCTATCTTGAATTATTTACAAGTTTGACACTGACCCTGAGGCCTTTTGAGATGCCCTGAGTCAAAGGGTTGTAGACCCTTAAATGAACAATATACATGTTCCTCTGGCCAAGTGCCATTGTAAATGAGGCGTCATAAAAATGTGGTGAACATCAAACCCTATGAATTATCGCCAAGTTGATACTAATAAAGTATATTCAAATAATACCACAAGTTCATAGGTTAATTTATATTTCTTTTGTGTTTAACACTTTACGTTGTATTAAGTTGAGAATTTACTTGGGATCAGTAAGATCAGGGCAGCGTGCCATTGTCCAAGTAATGACAGAAGAATACAACTTCGAAGTGCTATTATCAATGAATTATATCTTGAACTATAGTCACTGTCTATTCTATTGTCGCCATACAATAGGCGTTCAAAACTCTACCATACCGCAGAAGAAGAGCCAGCCATCTGAAGTAGACCAAAAATTCAAAAAAATTTATAATGTGCACCACCAGATCTACAACAGGTGATTAAATTAACTAATGATGCCAAACGAGTTGCTGACAAAAAGTGCCGTGAGCCCCATACTTTCAAGTAGTTGATTCAGTTATGGTTGACACCAAGAATTTACAACTTAAATTGCCATGCCATAAGCTGTCCTGTAGGCGAGCAGGCCCCTTCCCTATCTCCCAGGTGCCGAACTATGGATCTTTTCACATGGAACTGCCCTCCCACTGTAAGATTAATAACTACTCTCATGCCTCCTCCTTATCACCGTTAAAGGAAAGAAAACTAGGGAGGTTGAGCCCATCATGGTAGAAGGTGCACCAGACTTTAAAATGGTGAGAATCTTAAAACTTTCATAGAGTCAAACGCAGTTTGAAGTACTTGGTATCATGGAAAGGGTTTCCATCATATAAAGATAGTTGGGTTCCATCCAAGGATTGCAAAAACTGTCAAAAGAGATTGCTGAGTTTCACAAGGACAACCTTCAAGGCACCATCACCTGCCCTTCCCCAGAAGGAGGCCATTGCAACCATTAAGCTCCATATTCCACACAAGTATTATGCCTAGGACAAGGCCTCAGAAGGAGTAGTAGACCCTATCCTTTTAGGAAAGGGTAATGTAAAGCCCTTGGCTCCAGCTAACAGGCTGAACAGGGTTATGCACTCCTTTAGGACCAGAAAGAGTTTAAATCCCCAAGGCCCTGTACCTTACCCAGATCTCTGACCTAGGACATACCTTGGATGAAAGATGAGTGGCGGCCCCTCCCTTTTTGCCCTATACCTTTTCCCCATCCACCCTCATCCAATACCCATTCAAGTGTCAAAATCTGCAGATTTTTTATTAAAGTAATCAAACACTTTGTGTAGTTTTAGAAAACACCAGAAGCTCTCTACTATGGCTCCCATTGCTTGTAACCAACAAGGGTCTTAACCTTAAGTCAAACTTATTGTGGGAACTTACCTAGAAAGCCAAAATTAAACAAAAAGTCAAAAAAGTCCAAAAGATGGGGATCAAACCTGACACTCCATTCTGAACTCAAGGAAGCTAATTTGGGTATTTGGAATTTAAGAAAAAACGACCAGAGAATAGCTCAAGAGTGCTGACTGATTTTTGAAGTGGAAACCAGCGCAAAAACCCGTTAGTTAATGGATTAAAACTTAAATATTATCCCCTACTACCGTAGTCATCTTGGTAGCCTCCCTCCCTCCAGTCAGCCTAAAAATTAAGCGTCCTACCTATGGTAGGGTGTTGAGTTATTGTTTTTAATTTTCTGAATTGAACTATTGTTACAAAAAGTTCTTATTTTCTTATATATGTAAGAAGATTTATATTGAAATCCGCAGTTTTTGTGCTTTCAGAATAACACCACCCAAGGGTCATACTTAATAGCCTCAGTGATAGAGGAACCTTTAGGTGGTAATTCAAAAACACCTTTGGGAAGCTGTAAACCCTACAATAACAAAGACTTTTCCCCCTCTCTTTCCCCTAATTCTGATGAGGCGCAGCTTAGTAGTCTGTGACTACTGTTGTGTCTGTTGAAGCAACCATCTTTAGACTCCAGTATTCTCTTGGCACATATTCATCATAACACATCACATATAGGACATTCCAAGCACTAGTTATAAAGCTTTTTATACTAAATACTTGAACTATAAAATTTGGTCCATGTTTTATTAAAAAAAATTATATCCTATAAAAATCTCCTAACACTGTCCTATCTTTTTAGTACTAGATGGTCCCAACCCAAGGGGGGATTCATCGATGTAACACTGTCCTATCTTTTATAACGAATTTCTTAAACAATATATCAACTAGAACACCTCAGTTTTATACATTTTATATATTCTATAGATGACTATCTAAGCTAGTATTACTTTTCAATAATACCTAAATGATTAATGCAATATTTAATTAAATCTATTATTAAAGAAATTTATTTTTAACTACAGTGATATAAAATGGACAAAAACTTTCTATAAGTAATTGTTCTATATAGTAGGCATTAATTTTATCAATTTCTTAAATGCCACCACCAGTATACTTGTCTCAAAAAGTAAAAAATTATTAGATTGCAGTCATTATAACTCATCTTTTAGTTTGTATTAAACTCATGTTTTTTTGATGGACAGGGTTTTTCCACATATCTATAAAGCAGTTGGGAAGGAGAGCTAAAGTGATAGCTCAAAAGCGTGGTAGTATTTTTGGAGAATAGTTTCCTTGACCATGAGCTGATGATACACTTTGAGAGGAGGCCTAGTATAGTAAGAAATATGCTATTGAGAGCTAGTTAAGGTTATCTGGGGCCTCTTTGTGGCGCAACTGAGGAAAGTCTGTGCTAACTTGAGTGATTGACTAACACCAGAACCTAGAGAGAGTGCATTGGTTGGGTCCTATAGTGGCCTGAAATGGGTGCGGGATGGTAGTAATGTCTGTGATGAACTGTTTTTGTGGGTATCTACCACTCCCTTTGGGGAAAATATGAATTGGAAAGTGGAGTAAGAGGTGTGCAATTGAGCCTGTCATACTTCTTTCCCACGAACCAGGGTTGCACAGGTGAAGACCCCAGGACTTGAAATGGACAAACTTGGTTGGCTGCACTTTGGTGCACCTTCCTACAATAAATGCTGCGGATTGCCAGGTTGATATGAAGCTTAGTTAGCTGCTGTCAGTTGGCATGAGCTGGCTGGTGGCAAACGTGATCATGCAGGTAAGAAAAGCGTGATCCAAAAGGACTATGGCTTCTTGGGCAAAAAGGGGCCTGAGAGCAAAACTCCGCTAAAAAAGTAGGTGACAAGGATAGGGGCCTCAGCTCCCCTCCATCAGGGGCCTTAAACCTTGGAGACATTGGGTCTTGTCTCCCACAATGGAGATGAGAGGCATATCAGCCGTCCTGGCTGGTGCAGACAGTCTGCCCAGTACCTAAACAGTGAGGTATATTTCAGTTTAAGGGTAGTGTGAGCTACACCCATTTGCAATTGGGTCAACACTTGGTGGTGCTCAGATTTGCACAGCCCTAGTGTATTAGATGCAGTACCCAAAGCCTTCATCCTGAAAAGTTGCCTACATTAAGAGTTCCTTGGGACTTTTTAAAACTCAGAGAACTATGCTTTTCATAAACAACAAGGTTGGACCTCCTGAAAGGGCGTACTAATCCATGATGGCCTTGCCTAGATCTGAGGTATAATTCATAGTCCATTATTTAAATATTTAACCAAATAAAATTTTTGAACTATATTTAGAGATTTTCATAAGCCAATTTAAATAGAAGATAAAGTTAAAATTAACGTTTGTTAAGGGGCATAAATAGGTTTAAAGGCTTAATTACTGCAAACTTTATCATGATCAGGTAACTGCTTGGGAATTTCTAAGGTTTATATAATTTCCTCAGACACTTTAAGACCCATTACAGTTTTTTACTGGGTACTAGAGTTGTTTAGAGAAATTACCAAATATATTTTAATTAATTTGTCAATTTCCCTTTTGACTTGATTTTTGACGCTTTTGCAAATCTCATGCATCTAGATTGTATTGAAAACTAGTATCTGAAAGTCTAAGACAGCCAATTATGGATGGTCTAGGCCCTTGGGATCCTCTTGCTGAGCCCCACCATAAGCACTGTGGAATTACAGGGCTATTTGACAATAAGGCATCAATTTTGATTATTGTGTAATTTTTGCAAGAATATGAAACATCAGAATGATATTTATAATACTATATTATCAAAATTAAATATATACTAATTAATAGGTTATATATATCATTCTAAAGGTCTATTATAGCATAACTTAGGAATTTTTTATGATAGTTAATTTTGTATTAATTTTTACAAAAAAAGTTTTTATTTTTACTTATTCAAAATAAGAACTTACTCATTTTGCCTAAAAGTTTTCTAAATTAATTTTACTTCTAAATCAAGGTAACTTTTTAATCTGCTTTGTAACTTTAATGCTATTAACTGAAACGTCTACCACCTACATAAACTAATTTTAGCATTTTATTTTGGATAATAGTATTTAAACAGCGCAGTAAATACTTTATTGAAATCCATTTTGATTATATGAAAGTCACCAAACTGTAGTAAATTGTCTGATTTTCTTTCATTAATCACTTGTTCACCTAGATCTAAATCCCAAAATTTAACCAAACTGTTATCAGTCTTCTTTTGTGATCTACTTGAGTACTTTTAATTTAAACCTAAGGTACTATAGGAAGCACATATCTGCCTGGTATTTATATGAAGAAGTAACTATTTTATATAAATTACTAAAATAATTAAACTTTATGTTGATAGAAAAAGTAACATTATACACAATTTAAAAACTAGAAGTCCTTACAAAACTAAAGTAAATAACCAGTAAGATATGCCCAATACTGATAAAAAAATTTGTGTTTAGCCCCATAAAAATTAGGCTACTATAGCTTCTATTTATATTGTCATAGCTAGGCTAGCTATCTTATCATTTGAATATCTTTACCAAATAAAATAAAGTAAAGCATGAAAATTCTCTCTCTGCTTGGCATAACTTTCTGAGCAAATTACTCAAATTAACAAGAAACTAAATTTTGATTGTCTGTTGTAGTTTTGCTCCAATGCCCTCAGATTCTCCACTGGCTGCTCCAGTGTGTGGAAGCAGCAAAAACTCCCCCACCATTTTCTGTCCAATAGGAAAACGCGCTTGGACTGGCTCACTCAGTCATTACAAACCCTCGGGATGATTCATTCCTCCCAAGAATCTTAATGCCCACCTCACTCATACCCAAGCAGTACCTCGCTGCCTCCTGGTGCTCCTCTGGAGCAACATGCACTACAGCCTAAGGGTCAACTATGGGAACTTTTCCCATACTGTGACCAAGCCAAGATCAAAATGGCACAGGTGGTGATGACATCCACCAGATTTATAGATTTCTGCCTTTTATAAGGGGTATTTTGGCCTCAATTTCACCTGTGAAGCTGATGCCGCCATGCAGCAGCTGTGCCCCTGGTAAACCAGGGTACCCCTCTTCCCACAATTTGGATATGGCTCCCAGCAGACACCACTTTGGTGGTCCAGTTTGCTGATTTGCACACCCACCTCCCCCTGCAGTTCTCCACCAGGAGCTGATGGATGGTTTGACAGCCTATGGCTCCAACCCATTGTACAATTTGTGGTCCCAAATGGGGCCACACAACTTTCTGGGCCTCAGGCATATGCCACAATCAGCCCTGAATTTAGTAAAATTGATATGTTAATTCCCCCTCGCGCTTTTATTCCTTCAGCCCCTGACCATCCATTTTGGGCCCATGTCAAGGGTGGGTGGATGATCTGTCTGTCCTGTTTCAAGTTGGCCCACTCAAAATGCAAGTACCCCTTCTTGGCCACTTCTGACAGATCATATTACTTGTCCGCCAACCTCCATTCTGCCACCCACCCCACACAAGTTCTGAAATGGGGTATGATCCTAATTCCCCTCCCCCAAAACCTGAGGCTGCAGATGCACCTGCAGCCACCAATCAGCCTCCTCCTCGCCCCAGTGCCACGCATGATTCCTCCAATCAAGCATTAGCTTGGACCCCAGTTCAATCCCACGCTTCCACCAACAAATCTACCAAACCTCAACCATATGCCAATTCCCAATTCCCAATTCAACTCAACCAGAACCCATATGAGTTATTGGCTGAAATTGACGAATCAGGTAAGCTCATTAGAGACCATTTCTGCAAATCAAGCAGTTTGTTAATGCAGAATGGGGTGCCATTTACCCCCTCATCTACTTACCCCACAACCAAATGCTAAATTATTTTGCAGTGACCACCATCTTGAAATTGAAGCAGCTGCAACACCAGATTGTTGTCCCCTCCGCAAAGCTGTTGCCAAATCAGTGGCAATGCTCACAGAAGGTATTCCCCCTCCTGTGATCCCCTCAACCCTCACCACAAAAAGTAAGATCACAATAATTCAGTTACATAAGAATGTCAACAAAGCTATCAAGGATGTGGTAATGGTAGCACTGAATCCTAAAGCTAAGATTACCCAAACCAATATTTGGCATGTTTGTTAAACTCCCAGATGCCTGCATTAAAGCTGAAAAAGCTTTAGCCAAATACATCAGTGCCATCTTCCTAGCTGGCAATTTCAATAAAATACCAATCATTAGCAATATTGAACCACATGCCACCAATGTCTGACGCCCTTATTGTCCACCTTGACATGTACCCTACTCCATTAGGAGGAAGTTGCTGCCAAAGATGAGCCCCACAATCCCCCTCCCCTTCTGCCATGGAGGGATAAGCGGTTTCCGCTGCCCACCTGGTTGGTTGCTTTTGTTTAAAGTGTTTTATTCAATCCGCTCATTAGGGAGTTTTGTCTGAACCAATTAGTTACGTTAGTTTTTAGTTTAATTTTAGTTTCAGTAATGTTCATCCCATGGTTGGTTTACCTTGAATAAAAAAAAAAAAGAAAGTTAAGCAAAAAGGCAACTCAATGTCACAAAATTTTTATAGTAATCATATGAATATCTAATTGATAAAGTTATACATAATAGAAATAGACCTTCTAGGTTAACCTAAGAACTTTTCTTTCTCGTTGCAATCACTATTGCAGCCTATTCAATTAAAGACTGAATCTAGTTTGATAATCTCACAGAGGAGATTAGTCTGTGCCCATGTCAGGGAGCAGTTGGGCAAGCAAGGTAAGAGGAGCAAGTGGAAGGCCCGCGGCCTCAAATGTTCAAAAACGCCCCGGAGAAACCAGCAAAAGAAAAAAATACTAAGAAACTGGCGGTTACTACTTCCCCAGAGATACTCACATGGCAAGAACGATGCAACCAGTACATCAACATGCCACACTCCCAGCCACTTTCGTTGGTGGAATTTGGAGTCTGCGTGTTTCTGGACATCCAAAAAATGGCCTTATGGGAAAAATTTTGTGAAGATGTACACACAATTTTCCTGACCGCGGTGTACGTTGCACCTCACTCCATGTCATGCAGTTGGCTGGACCTAGGTTTCGAAAGCAAAATGGCAGCAGATGAGGCTGCAGTGGTGCGCGTAGTGGTTGAACTCCCAGAAGGGCAACGGTCATCAAAACTAAATGCACCAGATGGACAAAATCAAACCAAATTTTCCTCATGTTCAACTTCTTGCCTACTACGGTAAAACGTGACAATTTGGAACAGCACCTGAAAGATGGTCTCGCCATATACAGCGAAATACAATCTTTTAAAATGCAACACTTCACGCTGATGCCACACCTGTGCACCAGCAAAGCCATCGCAGTGCTGACCCCAACTGAGGAGATCGCGAAGGACCTAGCCCAGATCCCACACTCCACTTTTATTAGTATTGCAGGGCATACCACCCACCCATTCTGGGTGACCGTGGACAGCGCGCCCCCCATTTGCACCCACTGTGATGCATTTGGCCATAAGGCACACGCATGCCCCATCAAGGAGGGTGTCATATTCCAAGAGCACCCCTTGGTGGCCATGGCCAGCAGAGAGGCGCACTACAAACCAACTGCAAGCACCAAGGAGCCTTCCTGTGGGGAGCACAAGGCTGCTACCTACTGGTAAAGCCTATCTCCCCACAAGAGTGTAAGAAGGCCAAGCAGGCCCTTAGGGCCATGGCCAAAGAAGCGGCCAAAGCCACCACCGCTATCCCACATTCACAACATCAGGAGGACATGGAGACCTTCATGGCAGAAGCAAATCAGTAATCCATCAACCAATCAGATTGGGAAGCCCATGCTGAGTGGGCCACTCAATCTGAGGATCCGATAAGAGATTTTATCTCACCCAATTGTTGCACCCAAGCTCCAGTTGAAACTGACTTGGGACCCATCTCAACTGAAAAAAAAATTTTGACCAGCTCAACGGTGCACCAAACTCACCCGCACCACAAAAAATTCATCCGACGTTGGGAAAACAAAAAGTGAAGGCTAAAGCCAATGCAACACTTTCTGCAAAAATCAACAAAAACTCCAATAGCGTTGCTGCTAACACCCGCACTGCTGTGAAGGCCTGCGGGGAGCTAGAAGAGGATGGTGGGCCCAGGTGCCCACCCCCTCACACCTAAGGTGTGATGGGGGAAACCTTCACCATAGGGATGTTGAATATCGCCGGACTCAAGGCCTCCCCATCCCAGGCTAGGAAACTGAGTTTTATACAACACAATTTACCCATGGATATCCTGGCCATCCAGGAGTCCCACTGTCCATGAGGTTCCGAGGAAGCTTGGAAAACAATGCTCCTCCCATCCCTATCCTTTTGGTCAATGCACTGTGAGGTGCTAATTTGGAAATATAATTTTTTCAAATTTTTATCCTCAGAAACATTCCTAAATGACTGAGTGCTTGTTGTCACCTTCTTGTGGGCTGACGTAGAACATGCAATCATCAACATCTATGCCCCAAATGGTGCACATGAGCGTCAGGAATTTTTCTCATCGGTCAAATCCCTCCCGCTACCCCCAGACTCCTTCATAGTCGGTGACATGAACTGTTGGCTAAACACACCAATGGACCAGTGGCCTTCCTCACCCCATGCCCCCCAGGGTCATGTAGAACTACGCGTTCTAAAGGCCACCCTCAGGTTAATGGATGCGCTGCTGCGGCATGCCCCAATGCTCAAAAACATGACATGGCCCCACGTCCACAATGGCCAATTAAGGTCCATGACCTGCATCGACATTATTCTAACGCTGGCAAAATTCCAACCCCACATCTCCCACTTCAAGACAACAAAGTTGGAATTCTCCAACCATCTACTGGCCTCGCTAACCTACCACCTACCTGTCATGGCTGCTTAGGCCCCATATTGGTACAAAATCCGCCCCCCCCCAAACTTGGGTCACCAGGATTTTCCACGTGGGTAGAAGAAACAACTATGGCAAAAAAGTTTGTTACACCATTTTGCGTGGACCCCATTTCCACATGGGCAACTTTCAAAAATGACACCATCTGCCACTCTCGCCATCTCTCCTCCAGATGCTCACGAGCCACATCAGCAGTTATTTCGTGCGCTCTGGCAGAATTGGTACACTTGGAGTCCAACATCCCAGTTACAGGATACAGCTCTGCATGGGGATAGAAGTGGGTGGAGGCAGCTGCCCACCTCAATGCACTCAAAAGACAACACAAACATCGGGTTTGTGTTTATAACTGGGCCACATGCATCACAAAAGGCGACAAGTGCACTGCACATTTCTTTAAAAAAAAATTGCACCACGCCAGAGCGTGGCCTGCACATAGGTGCAAAGACCGGATAATTCCATTGTGGACACACTAGCCAAAGTGGCAATCAAAATGCAACAGTATTACTCCAAGTTGTACTGCTCTGACCCAATTCAGCTGCCCAAAGTGGCGGAATTTCTCAACTGAGCCCACATCCACTCCATTTTCCAATACCCGTAAACAATGAATTTAATTACTCTAAATGAATTATGGACAGCCATTCGCGGTGCACCAAACCAAAAATTCCCAGGCCCAGATGGCATTCCATATGAGTTCTACAAAAAATATTTCAAATATATATCCCCATTGCTTCTCGCATCACTTAACTAAAGCCTGATGGAAATGCGCCTCCTACCAGGAGGACATGAGGCCTTCATGGTCACACTCTTCAAGAAAGGGGATAAGCTTGACTTAGCCAATTGGCGCCCCATTTCTCTAACAATCACAGACACCAAAATTTTAACAAAAATCATGGCTAATCGTTTAGGGACTGTAGCATCTGCCACCATCTCACCAGAACAGTTCGGTTTCATCCCCAGAAGGTTGATTTGGGATAACGTGCACTCTGTGGCTAATGTATGTCAGTCCACAGCCTCTGGGGCACTTGTATTCTTGGACCAACAAAAGGCCTATGATAGAGTAAACTGGGAATAACTCAGGGCCTGCCTCCATCAATTCCGCTTACCCCCTCGCTTCATCAACTGGGTAATGCTGCTCACAGAATCTGCAACAATGGCAGTGCATGGCCCTGGCTTCCTAAAGGAAGTAGTCCGCCCTAAAAGAGGCTTATGACAAGGGGACCCCCTCAGCCCACTCTTATACAACTTCAGCCTTGACCCACTACTGCAAAATTTGAATGCCCAACTCACTGGGGTCCACATGCCAGGCCAAGCCCCAGTCAAGATGATGGAATTTGCAGATGATTGCGTGGTGGGGGTGTCTAATAACAAAGATGCACATGCGCTTGAAGCTCTCATCCAGGAGTATTCCCGGGTAAGCAACGTGGCACTGAACGCTTCCAAAACTGAAATCATCCTCCTTGGTTGGTTTCAGAACTGCTGGACCCCAGCAATTAGTTCCCAACCCAGCCCATCTGCTCGTCCACATCCTCGCCCTACTAATTCAAAACACACCGCCCCACTGGTGCTCCCCTTCGTGCCACATCCTACCATAGGACCAGTATGCCATCTGGGCGTGTGGATGGAGGCAGGCGGATACGCGTCAGCAGTAATGGAGTGCCGTATTCTGGATAACGTGACGAAGCAAATCGCCTCTCTCAGAGCCCACCCTACTTCTCTTACTGGCAGGATTGTTTTAGCCAACTCCATGCTCCTCTCCAAAGTCTGGTTTGGAGCCCACGCCATCCCCTTCTCCCCAAGCTTCTAAAAATCCTTGTACGCCTTGCTGCAAGGATGGCTTTGGTCAGGCCACCTTCCACCAGTGTGGCTAGAGGTCATGTTTGGCCCCCAACATCATGGTGGCATGGGCCTGCTTGACTTCAAAGCCCATGCCGCCAAGATCCTAGGTACCTGGATTGCGGCCATCACCACCCCTACACTCCCCTCCCAACACTGGTCCCGCGCAGCCCGCTCCAACTTCTCCCACGCCTTGGGCCTCAACAATCCATTGAACCCCCACTCCCTGATGAAATACCTCGCTTCACATACATCGGCCACAGGTCCTCACGAGACTAAAACCCACTACAAACGAATCCTCCTCTCCATGTGGAGCGCCGAGTGGAGAATTTGTATTAGCGGACATACAACCCTAAGAGGCCGCCCCTCTCCTCAGTTCACACAAGAGGTACAGGGGCTACCCATCCATGATGGCGTGATCCCCATTTGACCTCATGTCCTATCCAGGGTGGACTACCTGGACATGATGGACATCCTTTACTCCACTGAGACCCAAAAAAATATCTGGAAATATGTACACCATCCTCTGTTGCAACCTCAAGTCCGCTCCCATGTGTGGTGCTGCCTGAGGCGGGTGTATCGTACAGCTGAGCGCTCTAATGCTTTACACTCATCCTGTGTCGTGTGTGGCCAGTATGGAACGCTGTTTCACCGCCTGGAGAAGTGCCCTGCCTCTAAAGTGATATGGCGCGAAGTTTAACGTCTTCTGGGCCAGGATCAAACGCATCCCTTCAGTCTGTCAAGAGATATGTTCGCTCTATCAATGGCCTCCCCCCTTCTGCCCTCTCTCCATGCTTTGGTGGTTGCAATCGCCATGTGGACCATCCACACGATTGTCTTAGATGCCATCGCAGGCTCCACCCCCACCCTCCCAGAAATGGTCCACAGATTCTGGTCCCAATTGGTGGACCACTTTCAAGCATATATGTTTGGATACCTCCCACCGCGTTGCTGACAGCTGGTCTCTTCCTGGTTCCCAGTCTGGTTCATCAAATCAGACCCCTTCCTCCACACGTGCTCAATTGTGGCTATGGCCCCTTCTACACGTTTCCTCCCCCTCTCCATAAGTGGCATTCCCGATGGCGACAAGAGATAGCATCTCTTCTCTGGGGTGCCTCCCCTGGTACTAAGTTTTGTCTCTTCTGAGTCATATTCGGAAGTGTCCATCCCATGGTTGGCCTTCCCCACAATAAATTCAAAATAGATAGAAATAGACCTTCTATTACTACAATCTTTTGGACTTTACTCTTTGTCCATTTTGGACTTAGGGTTTTGGTTTAATAGTCATATGTGCAGCGTATAGGGCACGCTTAAGTGCGGGCAGTTTTAAGGTCTAACAGTAAGCTTTGTCACATATTTGTATTAAAATCTGATACTTATTATAAGCATATATGATGCACCTTATAATCATCTAATTAGGTGGCAAATAAAACTGCTTAAATTTGATTTGCAAAAATGTGCTATATGCTTTCTTTTGCATTTAAAGCAGTGCCATAGTCAGATTTTCACCAACGCTTATAATTTTAAAAATTATAAAGTTATTGTTCATAGTAGCATTAATTAAAGTACCAACCATAAAGCTCAAAACTGTACATAAAACCTCTTTAATCTAATTAAAATCTATAGTAACTTTATAATGCACCATCTGAGCTATAATTAAGAAGTTAGTGATAATAATAGTAAACTTTTTTGGCAATTGTTGAAAGCTTAATCTTTTTCTGAGTAGATAGAGATTTGCAAATATAATATATGTATTTTGGTAAATTTTGGGTTGGTAAAAGGCTCGCTGGTTCTTATTTACCTCTAATTCAACAATATCAGAGGAGGGGGCTTCTCGCACTACTTGTATGAAAATAATTGAAATAAATAAATATGGTAAAGAGTTAATTTTTATAGTTGTTTATTGGGCGCTGTAAGGGGGTAAAAGAGAGTATCCATCTAATACATTGATAAAGGTATATAAAACTTTGAGACTTGACGTTCATATGGCTTGGGAAATTTCTGTGTTTGGTAATATGCAATTTTAGCCTATTGAGTCTTGACAAACTCGCATCTTTTTAATGAAATGATGGATGGGGAATCACTATTGGCCAAAATGTACCCATGAGGTATTGACTTGATGTATTTCAGCCAATACCCATTCAAGAAAACCTTTTCACCCTGGGGGACCTCCACCACGCCTATAAAAGGGGATGGTTCCTAAATAGGTGCTTTAATGGGATTGGATGAGGCTGGGGGTGAACTCTTCAATGGGTGCCCCAGAATAGGCTGCAAAGTCATAGTAATTAAATTCCTGACTTTGTGCTATTTGCCCAATTAATTCTTGTAAAAGTGTTGCCATAATTCGCGGGGTTCCACCAAGGGTCAGACAGGGTCTTTTGGATGACTAAATTGTTATTATTAATAAAAATTTGATTTTCTTATTATTGCAGACTCTTAAATGTCCAACATCCCCTCTATTTGGTCAATTTTTACCCACTACTTTCTTCTTCTGAGGCCTGATGCAAATGTCCAACATTACCACCCTCAATAATGTTGG